>VZRL01002178.1:97791-232332 GCA_013397895.1 Origma solitaria
CCCGCCACGCCGCACCCCGCCCCTTGGCCGCTCACCGTGCCCGGGCCCGGGGGAGCCGCTCCGCAGGGCGGGATGCTGCCGGCAGGGCACGGCCGCCGAGGTACAAGCGCGTTTAATGCTTAAACGGCGTTTTGGGCAGCCGCGGTGAAAATGTGAGGCGGCACAGCCCACCGCCGAGTATTTATAATGTCCAGAAGAATGCGAAGTGGAGGGTTACTCTGGTCGAGCGGTTAGAACGTTCAAGTGAGGTTTTACGTATGCTACCTCTGCTCCACTGTGTCCAGTAACGCGACCTTCAGAGAGCTTGAGTCGAGAGGCACAGGGTGAAACATTCAGAAATTCTCTGCAAAAGTACTTCTGGTTTGACCCAGAGCTGCGATTACAGTGTACTCCTGGAAAGGTACTTCTTGACAGAGTTATTGACTGAAAAATAGCAACTCAAGGACAGCGATAGGAACACAGATTGATGGGAGCAGCGCTTTGGAAAAGAAGTTGGTACATGGATCTCACAAGTGTCTTATTTAAATATATTTGTAAGATGCTTGTGGGTACAGAAAATCTCTCTGTCAGAAGTACATGTGATAAGCTGGCAAATAGGAGCTCTACAGCAACCTTGCTAAGCACAGGCAGACGTGTAGGGTTGCCTATCGTCTCACAGCAATCAGTGTTTTTCTTGGGAGCCTCCTGTCTGGACCTGAGCATCATCATGCTTGGAGTCATGCCATGGGCTTGGCTGTCGGGTTGCCTGCAATGCTCTTCTGTAGGGAAGAAAAGTCCTGGAAGAAAGCAGAACTAGGCTTTTTATAGCCAGAAGTTTAAAACTAATGTAGCAGAACAAATGGTTGTTTCTGTGACTGCTTTTTATCTTCTGAAGGGGAGTAATAAAACTCTTCTGTTTAGGGTTCTGGTAGGAAATAAGGACTACACAGAGCAAATTGGTGGTAAAATTGCTTGAAAGCTGATGGAGCCAATGGATATGGCCCCACTTAGCTATGGATAGGACTACACTGCCAGCTGTAGTGGTATTAGCCCTTACGGGAAACAGCCTTCAGCACAGCTGTGCTGCAGGGGTGTCAGGTTCATCAGCAGGCAGTGGTTTCTTGCAGACGCCTCTTGGCCTCTGTGGTTGCAGTGGCTGCTGATGTCATTGAAGAGGCAGGTAGCAGGATACTGAAGTGCAGGCTGGAGAAGCCAGGCAGGAGCAAAGGGCAGTAGAGAGTCCCGGTTCAGAGACTGAAGGGCATTTACCTGGTGTGGCATCTCTGGCCAAAGCAACTGTCAGCAACAACCCTCAGAGAGCTCAGCTGCTTTGGCAATAGCTGATACAACTCTCTGGTTCGATTCCAAATGCCGTGCAACAGCCAGTGAGGCGCTCATGGAGAACTTTCCATGAAGATCTTGACCTTAAAAGAAATTACGGTTTTCTGGGGTAGAGAGATTAATGAGCAAGAAAGACATAGACAGAGAAGACCAGGAGCAGTGATGAATTTTCATAGCAATGGGTTAGCAGCTCAGTTTTCTGGGGGCGAGAAGTCCTTTCTGCCCTTGAAATTCCTGAGTGATTGGGCAAACAAGATGAATAATGGGAAAGCAGCATTTGCTGAAGTTATTGGGGGTATTTGACAGTGAAACTGAAATGGAGAACAAGATGTTTCCAAGACCTGGAGGTCCTGAGTGACCTGCTGATAAAATGCAGTGTTCATCTCCATGCTGGTAAGTGAAACATAGAAAACTCTAATAACAGATGCACAAATTTGCATGGAGTGTTAATATGCAGAAGAGACATCTTTGTGGATAGTCCTTAAAAAGCAACTGACATTCATATTCATTAACTGTTAAAGGGAAACTGAATTCTAGTAATGATTAAGAAAGGGAAGAAAAAAATGGAATGTGAGCTTGGCACCTTGAGTACCACGAGTACCCGTGGTTGCTTCATCTCCTGTTTTGTAAAACAGGCAAAAAAGGCAATGGAATGATTATAAAAGTTATCAGTGCATGGAAAATTCAGGTTGGCTAGGGCTAATCAATGGTCCAGAAAAAGATGTGAAAAACACAAGATGGAATACTTTAAAACAAAAGGGCACAAATTTCTAACAATGTACTATTGAACTGTGGAAACCGATGAACAACGGCTGGGAGCCGCTAGCGGGGGTGGTATTTACCCCGCGTGATTCCAGCTCCAAAGTTGCCATGGGCCGAATCCCGCCTGGTCTCTTTTCTTCTGTGTTGCAATTAAGTATGGTCTTGACTAAGGGGGCAGGCCATGGCACATTTAAGAGCGTGTCTGTTGCCCACTTCAGCAGGTATTGGAAAAAGGAGATGTTTCTGTCAGGGATTTACACTTGTCAGGGCAGAGGAAGAATCAGCAGAGGGACTCAGAGAGAGAAGGCGCAGTGAATACCATGGGCTCAGCAAATGTCCTAGTGAAGTTATCTGAATGGTCCTGGGCTTCCCAGCACCCTGCAACAGCCCATGCACTTGCTTTTCTGTTGTGGGTTTTACATGGAGAATAATTGATTAAAGGAAGGGTATTTTTTTCCAAATGCAGTACTGGGTCTAGTGAATGCAGTATGTGAATAATGCCATTGATAGAGATGGGTTTTCAGCACATGCTTTAAAGTTAGAAAAGTGGTTAAAGTTACTTCTATTTACAGATAGATAAAATATATAAATATGCAATAAAAGCTGAAGTTACCCTCAGATGAAAGATATTGTGGTTTCTCTACAGACAAAACAGATAATGTTTCAAGATTAATATTATCTTTCTCATGTAGAAGTTACAGTGAAGTCCTTGAAGAATCTCTTTTTTTCTGTTAACTGTTTAGGGCATGATAAAATCTTGGTAATTTCTGTCTGTCAAATCATGCAATGTTTTATTAATGCATTAATTATAATTTTTTCATACTGACATTCATCCAATGCTTTACAGGTCTGTCATTGATTTACTTGCCTAGAGTTTCTGAAGAAATGCTTCATCATTTGGAAAATCAATAACTTACTTTGACTGTTTTGATATGAAAGCTAAACAGCAGCAAGGCAATTTTAAAATTACAGTTTAAAACAGTTTATCTGATTCTGTGATAGCATAGTTTAGCTCTCTACTTTTCTACTGCTGCTGAACTATTGTCTTTATATTAGACAATGTTAGATGTGTTATGTGTTATTCCGTCTAGAAGACAAGGTGCTGTAACACCTTTTTGTTTGTAACATCGTTTTTGTTCTTATTTCTGTGACTCCAACTCAGTGTTAAGCCAATATTAAATGCAATACTGTTTAAATTAGAAATCATTAGAAGTTAAATAATCTTAATATTTTAATTGAATTTTAAAAAAAAAAAACCCAGAAAGAGAGAACATTTATTGGAGTGCTGTTAAATCATAATCTGCAGTGATTGAAATACATTTGAATACTACATCAAAGAAGAAATCTGTCAATAATTGGAAAATATAAGCAGAGGATATTTTGGAAACTTCAAAAAACATTACTTTTTTCACCTCCTCAGGCACTTGTATACCATGGCACATGTGTAAATAAATATATGCCCATAGGACATATTTCAGTTGCATGTTTTATATTAACTACTGGGATCATGTGCTTAGCCAAGCTGAACTCTGTCTGCCTCTGCAAGTGACACCTTCCTCTAGGGATAAAGGGGCAGATGCTCAGAGCACAGCCAGATATTTATTGTTAGTGTTAACATTAAGATTGACTCAGCTCAATGTCCAGTACTGTGCAGATTGCACATGTTAAAGGAAAGATAGCTGTTATCATAGCACTTCCAGCCAGACATGATGTAAAAAATGAAATGCAGAGAAAGGAGAAGGGGAAATGAGTTCAGTTGCACAGCTCCTTGGGTTTCCCCATCTGCATCCTGCAGCTCAACACTCCAGACATGAAGACTGTGCGCCTATATCACCGTCTGAAGTCTTGTCCCTCTTTTCTGCGCATTATTCCCATCCTTCCCTGTAGTTGCAGTCTCCTCCTGTGCACTGAGCCTCAGGGTACCAGGGGGAGATGCCCAGGGTGACCTGGGCCAGCTCGTGTGAGTGCTGCTGCAGCAACATTGCCTGTCACCCACAGCTCCTGCAGAGCTCCTGCTGCCTAGGCTGCCTCCACGAGACCCAGCCCTGGTGCTGGGCATTCCTGCATCCCTGCAAAGAGTAGGCAGAGCGTGGCTGAGGCACAGTGCCCACTGACAAATCCATGGGCATAGTCGCGCACACACCGTCCCTGGAGGAGTGCTGTGCTTCCCTAACACAGCATTTCGTGATAGGAATGTGCACATGCCCTTTGGAACAGACTGGCTCTTTTTATTTTTATCTTTTAGTGAAACCAAAAGAATGGGCTGAAAGAATGGAAAAAACCTCAACTCTCAGCAAAAGGGGTAAAAAAGTGTGAAGAGAAAAATAACAAACTCTAGGTTGTCTGATTGAATGCCTTCTAAACTAGCCAAGGACTAATGCATGACTAAAAATAAAAATATATTTGAGGGTTTTGAACAGAATTTACAACAAAGAACCAAATTTTAATTAATAGGAAAGTTATACAAGCAGAGACTAAGCATACGTTATCAAACAAAGATGGAGATAGAATCATATAACAGTTTGAGTCAGAAGGGACCTCAAATATCACCTCGTTCCACCTCCGCTGGAACTAGGTAGGGACACCTTCCAGGAGACAGGTTACTCAAACCTGCATCCAACCTGGCCTTAAACCCTTCTGAGGATGGGGAATCCACAGCTTCTCTGGGCAGCTTGTGCCAGTCCCTCACCTCCGAGTAAAGAATTTCTTCCTGATACATACTGTGACTCTACTGCCTTTCAGTTTAAAGCCATTCCCCCTTGTTCTATCACTTCATTCCCTAGTAAAAAGTCCCTCTCCAGCTTTCTTGTTGTTCCCCTTCAAGTACTGGAAGGCTGCAATTAGGTCTCCCTGAAGCCTTCCCTTCTCCAGGCTGAACAATCCCAACTCCTGCAGCCTGTCCCTGTAGGAGAGGGTCTGGGCTGTGCCTCAGATCATCTTAGTGTCCCTCCTCTGGGCTCTCTCCAACAGGTGCCTGTCCTTCCTGTGCTGGGCCCCCAGAGCTGATGCAGTGTTCCAGGTGGGTCTCACCAGAGCAGAGCAGAGCAGAGGGGCAGAATCCCTCCCTGGCCCTGCTGCCCACGCTGCTGTGGATGAGCCCGGGGTACAATTGGCTTTCTGGGCTGCAAGCATGCGGTGCTGAGGCATACTGACCTTCTTGTTCATCAACACCCCCAAATCCTTCTTGGAAGGCTGCCACTGTTTAGGAGTCTTGAAGGCCAAAAAGGCCAGAAAAAAATGAATTTGCGACAGTTGGGTTCTTGGCACATCTTGCTGAAAATGGACTTCTTTTGGGACAGCAAAGAACCACAAAGCAAAAAGGTTTCCCCCTGAGTTTTTATTGATACAATGCTTTTGACATGCTGGAAGATTGAACTTTGTTCTGTTGTGATACTTGATGTGCTGAATTTAACTGTTATAATAGTGGGGGCATGACCCTGTTAAGGTGAAGCTACTGTTGCCCTGTTATCTTATGAACCATTTTGCTGTAGGTCATTACCATCTCCATAAAAAATCTATAGCTTTGTCTTTTTTCTTTAAACCATCGGCCACCATGTTGTATTCTGAGCTGCAAAGCACTGTGGGTTCAAGCTGAAGCCTTGCTGTCTCCTTTGAAAGGCATACCAGACCTCAGGCAGCTGTGGTAAGCTGTGGTTATAAGATCTTTAGTTTCTGGGAGCTTGGAGAGGGGCCACCTCACACAGCCAGGTTCTCACCTATGGGTCTGAGCAAGGGGCATAGCAGGGGCTGGTTATGGGGTCATGGCCACCCTTGGTACAGACAGGGAACAGCAGGAGATGGGGCTGGAGATCTGCCCCTGCGATGATTAGTGCCCCCAGGCCCTGACACGGAATCACCTCAGAATCCTGAGGTATGTCATGCTTTAAAACAGCATGGCTGTGCCCGTATCAAGTTTATTCAGTTAACGAGTTACTTTCCTGCTAACTGAGTTCCTTCTAAATGTCTCCAAATTCTCTCAAAACCTATTCTGGAAAATGCAATTCGAGTTGTGTTTGAGGCTCACTAGCAGTGTGCAGGGTCTGCATGGCCACTTGTATCTTGGCTACCACCAGCTTGGACGAGTCACTGCTGACAAGACACGTCAGGAGCCAAGCAGGAGACTCACAGTGGGACATCTGGAAGTCAGCTGTGGAAACCTAGCATGTATTCCCTTAGCAGCACAAATAAATAGACATCTAGACTAGACCTAAGCTGACCAGGTAATAGAGGGATGGAAAGAAAGAGGCTGTTAAGGTTCTCCGTGTCTGCAGGGCATTGTAGCATATCTGCCTGCAGGAAACCTGGATTAAGGCTACTTACACCACCCCTAAAACCTGCTTGGGAAGATCAGAACCTCCCAGGAAACCTGCGTTCCCTCGTAAACCTGTTTAGCTATTCCACAGTGGCCATGTGACACAGCCACAGAGGGAAAGCACATCAAACAGAGGTCAGTATTTGTATTAGTAGCACACTTGGGTGAAATCTGTACCTAGTCTGAGTGTAAAGGCATTTCATTCTAGGCACTGAAATTCTGGCTGTCTCTGCCATGAGAAATTTGTATTCTGAGAATGAGAATGATTATAGGAAAGAAAAGAGAAGTGGAGGAGGGTAGGCAAAGAATTAACATTTTAAAAGAGATAATGGCCCTGATTTTGAAAGGCATTGAGAAATTCTGAGAAAATACCAGGGCTAAGAGGGCTGAGAGTGCTCAGAAATGTTAAAAATCCAGCATATGTGTTGACTGTATAATAATGACTCAACACTATTAGAAAAGTAGAAAACAAGCACTGTACAGAAAAGAGCCCTAGACTAGTCAGAGCAGCCCCTTAATGTTCTTATGTCCTGCTCTCTCTGACATCTGTTTCCCTTTACACAGAAGATAAATTCCTCCCATACCACATAACATTCTTAAGAAGTGTTATTACTTGCTGAAACAAGAAGTTCCCCAGAAGCACTGCATGCCACTAACTGCCAATCAGACCTTAAGAGCTTTTTAGGAGCTAATGGATGGCGTGCTTGTTGCTGTTTCATGGAACATGATGGCTGAAGTGTCACAGTAAGGGCCTGTGTAAATAATGCCCAGATGGCAATATGGCCTGCAGGCGAGACGGAGGATTGTGCCACAGAATGGAGTCGGATTGCTGGTGGAAGAAGACCTGAAGATGAGTGAGCCTGCCAGATGCTTTCACACGTACCCACACAATGCCATCCACGCCTGCACATAAAATAGTGGCAAATTATTTTAAAGTTTGTTATGTGTTTTCCTCTGTTCCTCTTGAGAGTGCCTGTGTGGTGCAAGGCAGTGCTGTGGTAACAGCCACACTGTCAGCCACACAGCGTCAGCCTTATTGCTCCTCTGGCATGGGGCACTCCTCCGTGACTGGCTCTGCTAAGTAATGCATATTCTTGATGGTATTCTTGGTGATATCCTACCACCTCTGTCCTGTGTGTGGCATTCTCAGGGTGCTAACTCAGGCTCATGTCCTTACTGCACGCTATACACTGAAGTTATTTGTTTTATTAACTTCTTTTACATGAAGCCATTTTCTGGATGGCAGTGTACAAATAGGATGAAATATTGTCCTTTTTAAGCCAACACAACAAAAAGATCCCTATTGCTGTTAAAGGCGCTTGTGATATTCCTATTTCTTAAGGCTTCTCTTTATCCATAGCCTCTCCTTTGTGTTCTTTCTTACACTTCAGCTTTTTATATGCCTTACCTTTTTCAGAACATCAGGTTCTTCAGCTACTGAATCTTTTTTTCCTATTCAATTTGCTATTAAATAAGAAAGTGTTCCTATGTTCCTATCTGTTTCTATAACTCTGCTTTCCTCTCTTAGGCTTGAAAACTCTGTCACTGATGTTCTTTTGCCAATATTCAAACTCTTCATGCCTTCTGCCTGCTTCTTTAATATCTCTCTTCTGCTCATTGCTACTCTTTTAAATGTTGTAAAAGGACAACAATATTTAAAACATCATTGGTACCAAAAATGAACTTGTTGCTTTAGTGCTACAGCATATATATGCCCAGGTGTCTACTGGAGCAGGAACAACTTCCTTAAGTGTGATGGTGTCTGTCAAACATTGTCTCTGGAGTCTTCGGCAGAACTGAAGGTAAATAGATGTGGAACTAAATGCAGTTCATGGGTCACCTGATATCTGAGGTGGCGGATCTATCGCCTGAGGAGAACCATTGCTCATAATAATTTCTCCCACCTCCAGAGAAGAGTAGGAATGTGTGTCTCCAGGGCATGTTATTTTCTGGGATGTTTTTGGAATAGTCTTATTTATGCCCCACCCGTTGGCAAGCCTGGGAAGAAAAGGCATAATCAAAGCCTTATTTAGCTTAAATACAGAGCACTCTGGTTCTGGAACACAAATCCTTCATTTGCATCTGTGCTGATGGTCATGTACAGTGTATGGACACAGAATGGTTACCAGTGGCATCCTTCCAGTTGTTACTGGGAAGCTGTGCATGCACTGGGGAGGGAAATGAAAAGGGGAGGTAAACACTCACTGCAGCAGGACCATCGTTGCTGGGAGTTGCTGTAATACATTAGTGTGAAAGATAAAATATATGTCCTAGCATCCATGGCTTTCTGCTGCATGCAATTTCAGATCTCTGCCTTGTTCAGACACCCTCTCCACCCATTCTCCTGGGATAGGTGGCATAGGAAAGGGAATGGCATAATGAAATGAGCCCAAGGTAGAGGCCTGCTTGAATATTTACACCTCAGCCTCAAGCAGTTGAAAGCCTCACGAGCTTGAGTTAGTCAGGGAAGCCCAGAAAGCAGCACCTGTAGCTCAACATGAAATTAAATTAAAAATCTGTGATATTTCTCTGTATTTTCTTCAATGCTCTTTCAGTTTTCCCTGGAGTTGTGTAAAGGTGTGTAAATCTTGCTGATGCTTTCATTTCCTATGAAGAATAGTCTTCTAAAGAAAATTGAGTAAGTTATATGTAGGAGAAAATTCTACATAATGAGATAAAGGTGTAATAAGCTGTTTACGGCTCATTCTGAGAGCTGTTTGATGTTTGTGGTATTTATTTTTCAGAAAATAGAGGTATATACTTGCAAGAATCTCTTATTGTTCTATTTCGTTGACAAAAATCAGTTTCTGCATCAAATTTTTACTACTAGATCACTTTTCTGTGTATCTTTATATTTTAGTATTTGTTTCCAATTGCTAATGAATAAGCTGTCATTACAAAAAAATGAAGGCGTTTGATGTTACAGTACTCCCAAGACCTGTGGAACCTGGACTAGCGTAAATTTTTAGTCAATGACAAGTGTTTCTAGTAGTGGATATCAACTCACAGAGTTGTCATTCAGGCTTTGCCCACATCAAAAATGTTGTTCTGCTAAGTGCATATGAGGAGATCTGCAACATGATATCTTATCTAACAGCCACATATTCTTTCAGTCTACAAGTGCACAGGGTTTCTGTACCAGACTCAAAGAGAGAGATCACTAAATGAATGACTGTATTCTGCTCTCATTTAAAGCACCTTGCCACTATTAATTCTAATGGAAATGTACAAGCCTATTACACTTACACCACACATAGGGGACGGTGGCTGTGTGGCTAATCCTTGTGTCTGTATCAATCACCTTTTTTTTGTAAACGCTGGTTTATATCCATTCCTTTTCTTATAGGTCATTGTCTTATGCTGCCTCCGGACAGAGCCGTCCTTGTCCTGAAAGACAAAGAAGTAACACACAATAGTGGCAGTGGAGCAAAATAATTTGCAGCATTCCTGTTTATTTTCAGGCTTTGGCGGTTTGTATAAGAGACTAATTCTGTTGGATTTTCACTTTTAAATCAATGTAAAATTTTCACTTAATTTCCTCAATCACTTTATGAAGTAGCAAGTGAAGTGTTCTTATCCTCAACTATTGATTATGGTCCAGAAATTATGAGTCTGAATTGCTGGTCAAATTTTCAGCCTGGATACACTGAAGCTGACAGACATTTTCCTGTTGACTGGGGCCCACGCTATCTGACTTCAGCATCTAACACTTTGAAACCTACTTATGCAGAAATGGTATTTTGTCAATGACATTACCCTGGATGTCCTGTGAAACAGGATTTTGAAGGGCAGGGAAAGATGTAGGAAAGACTGGAAAAGATCTGATGGTCTTTGTGATGCCTTCCTTTGACACATAGCAAAATTCCAAGGGCTCTGGGCAAGTAGAAATATCATTGAAAGAGTATTTTCTCTTAAGAAATCTCATCCATAATATATGCATACAACAGTTTATAGATGAGCTTTGGAAACAAAATGTGTGCTATTTTGAGTTCTGCTTGTTGATTTCAAAATCTGCTTTGTATTGATATGTTTACAAGTGTTGATTTTTTAGTCTCAGTTAAAATGTCTATGTTGCTGAATTCTGTGTGTACATCTCATACCTTTTGCATTCTTCTCTTGGTTTCCTTTCACTGTGTCTGAAGGGTTGCCTTCAGATGACTCTGAATACACCAACTGTTGTGTCACTAGAAAGTAGTTTGTGTGTCACCTTAGACTGGTTTCTTAAGATCTCCATAAGCAGGAATCTTCTATGTGAACAATTTGTAATCATTCTTTTAAAGTTCCAGACAGCACTGGATCTCTGTATAGATTTGTTCACTTGAAATTATTTAATTGGGGGGGTTTACTGACTCTTTTTTCCCTCAGCCACTTAAGGAGAAGAAATGAAAAAATACGCTGCTTGTTTTGGAAAGGAATGTAATGGACCTTGTGCCTCTTGCTATAAGAAGATTTTCAGCATACTCTAGCAGTCTTCAAGAGATATGCATATGATAAGAAGGTGGACTATAATAACAGATACCAGAGGTGTATGAGGTAAGACCGCTACCTACCGCTATAACCCTGAAGACATCCATGATTTCATTTTGGGCAATTTCTGTGATCTGTATTTGTTGTCCTGCACTACCACGCAGGTCATGCTTACAGCACCTAATA
Source organism: Origma solitaria (assembly GCA_013397895.1). Classification (NCBI taxonomy): domain Eukaryota; kingdom Metazoa; phylum Chordata; class Aves; order Passeriformes; family Acanthizidae; genus Origma; species Origma solitaria. The sequence goes on from VZRL01002178.1 coordinate 108,839, forward strand.
TTTTTACAGGCTTGTTTGGTGAATTTTCTGTTGAACCTCAGTTATTGTCCTATCGGTTAAGGTCCCCTAATGTATGGCCAGCTTAAAATAGTGCGGCTCAAAATAGTTTGTTCGATATGAATTCTTCCTGTTACAAGAGAGGAAAATTAGGCACGATTCCCCAGCACAGAAGCAAAAGAAAAGACACAGTGCCTTAACAGCTGTTGTGGAATGTGACATGATTCCAGGTATAACCATGTGGCCACTTGATAAAGATAAGAGAGTTGAGAAGCTTCCCTCACAGATGCGGTGCTGTGGGTCACATGAGACTGCAAAGATAAAGCATCTGCCTCTACTTCTTATACAAGGCTCTATTCCTTCTCTTTCTCTTCCCCAGAAGAGCTGGAGAAGTACACCTCACTAAATTTTATTTCATCAAATACTGTAGTCTCATCAATATCCTCTGCAAGTGTCTTCATATAGCAGGGATGAGGTCTCCACTCAGAAAATGAGGACCAGAGTATTTGTGTAGATTAGACCTGTTTCAGAGAGGGGGGAAGGGGTGTGCCGACCCACTCAGCTGACTATTTTTAGCTGTCATGAATAATCACAGGATGTAGGGGGAAGCATATCTCAAGAGATCACCCACAAAAGGAGTGAATTAATAGCAGAAGTGTTATAAATATACAGGGGGTGGATGACTCTAGTGAGAGTGGCTACTTTAATGGATGAACTGTGAAGAATTGCATCAGGGAGATGTGTGCGTGAGTCTGTGTGTGTGGCAAAGCAATAGGAGTTTTCACGAGCATTTTGTCTGAGACAAACTCAGAAGGACTTATTGGTAGGAAATGTCTCTTGAACGGTGTTGGGTTTTCTACCCCTTTCCTATAGCATATATTCTTAACTCTTGTGTTCAGCTTTTTTTTGACTTCTGTGCTGCTTACCTTTTCCACTGTCTGCGGAGAAACTTTTTTATCACAGTCATTCATTAGTCTTCTGTGTCTTTCATCAAGAAAGCAGAGCAAATGCAAATAGATCCTTTAGGATCTTTCAGTAGTAGTCTGATATGAGCAGGCTGATAAAGGAGCTTGAAACCAAAGAGCAAATTCTCCCCGGTCTGTCCTGGAGTTGTTGCACTTTCTGAAGAAGTGCTTCTGTGTTCGACTGAAAAGAAATAACATCTGGGGCAGAAGGAAGCTAAAAACCTGTCAAAGTGAGCAGGAACAGGGAGACTTCTGGGTGTCAAAGGTCACGTTATTGGTACTGTGCAAAACTTCTTCCAGGACTGCCACAACAGACACCATCACAGGAGCCCTGCTTCCTGGGAAGTAAAGTGCAGTCATTGTTTGGAAATTTACCATCTCAGGTTATTAGTTATGAACTGGCTTGGTGTGAGTAGTCAGTGCCATGGTTCTGTGGTATTGGTGTATGCAGTGCTTCTTTTCTGTGTAATAGGATAATTCTTTCAGTCCAGAGCCTTAAGAAATTTTTACAGTGGGAGTTACTCAGTAGTGTGTCCCAGCATATTGGTACACAACCCATGGGTACTCTTTGCCGAGGAACATATCTTTATGTACCAGAAAGATTTACCTCTTCCTATTTCCAAGTCTGTTTGATTGCCTTGAAAGATGTCCTTATGTTTATGTTATGTTTATGTCCTGGTGTTAGGACATCCTGAATGGTCTATGACACCAGGAACTTTGAAAGGTCTGAATTGCTTTTACAGTTGCAAGTTGTGCTCAGAAACACCTATGGCATTGAAATTCTTTCCTTCCTTCTAGGGCAGCAGACTTGTATTTTATTTCTGCAACTTATGAATCATTTTACTGAGCGCTCAGGTGGGGGAAAATAGCTGGTAATTCCCACCCAAGCAATGTAGAAATAAATGTGATTTCGGAAGATAGACACATGTCCCTTCTTGGGTTCTATGCTGTTCAGAAATATCTGCCTACTAAGACTTCTGCTTCCCATAGTTACAAAACGTATTTTTTTGCAGAATGCCTCAGACGGACCAGGCAACAAAGCCTAAATAATGTTTCAATTACTGCTTGTCTACTGTGAATCAGAGATGGTTCCTGTTTAATTGTTAATCTGAGAACAAAATTAGCTGTTGTTTTACAAGCTAATGCTTTATTCACTCTAAGTATTTTGTGAATTGTGTTGAACAGTGGAAAGATGCCAAGGTGTTTGTATTTGTGACATATTTTATTTTCTCTTTGTGATTTCCTACATGAAGGTTAGGTTCCTATTGTGTCTAAAATAAAAGCATAGGCAGTTCCACTGAGCCTTTTTAGTTTTATTTTAAAAATTACCAATATGTTGGTATGCAAGTTGGCTGAGGTGGTATAGCAGAAGTTTTCATTACAATGTGATGCAAAAAATTGATTTACCACATCTCTCATAGTGCAGCTTTTGAACAAACAACATCAAACTGCCACAATCAAGGTTAAACATCTAATGCATCTTTGACAATTACAAGAAATGCTGTAAAAATAACTAGGATTAAGCACAGCACAATTGGTGGCCTGGCGCAGTGCCCTTGCAGGGAGCACTTCATGCTGCTGTGGGAGAGGGAAGATTTTTGCTACTTGGGTTCATCGCATCCTGCTGGGATTGTGGAGGGGAAGTGCTAAAGGGTAGCCCTGAGATTTTTGGGGTGGAATAATGTAGCAGCCACATTGCTGGGGCACCTTCCTCGGCCACTTTGGGAGGTTATAGCCAGAACTGGCTCTGAAGGGGCTGCCAGCCCAGCCCTCCATGTCTCATTGTGCTGGGAGAGCCAGAGGCATCTTCAGATACAGTCCAACAGGTATCAAATCTGACAGCATAACCCACATAAAAGGTGTGATAGACAAAAAGCAATCAGCCAAGCAAATCTGTGTTAAGGCTCACTTTCAAGTTCTCTGCTTTGTACTAATCTCTCTTTAACTCTGCGTACAACTAGCACAGACCAAAGGCAGCCTGTGAGAAAAGCCTGTGTGGACATGCAAAATTACCACGTTGCTCATTGCTGTGATCCTTGGCACAGGAAGAAGTCTTGTCTGAAAAAGAGTATATATTCATTTTTTGTTATCAGGAGCTGTTTGATCACCAATTTTATACAGCTTAAAGCTTAAAAGGAGATAAAAATCAGCAGTCATGAGGCTGTGAGAAGAAAGTACAATGGATTTTGTCCGTTTCTTCGGCATTCAAGTTTTCAGGTTGTGAAATACCTTTGTTATATTTTTGAGAAATAAATTTGGCTCTTGCAGTGGGTGTGCAGAGTATGATTACTTTGGAGCCAGTCAGTAAAAACGCAATCTGAGCTGCCAACTGATCATAAATTTCAGGCAGAATGCAATTAAAACTGAGTGTCTTGATTCCTGGTGAGATGCCTGAAATGAATATTTAAGGAATTTGACTTCAGGGTGAACCACAGTTGGTACAGGTTTACCTATTTTCCTGTAGTCAGCTCTGGACACAAACAGGTTGGAGTAACTCTCAAAAGGTATTCAAGTGACAGGGGATGGTGGAAGGAGTAGTGAGAAGGAGTACAAATTCCTAATGTTCCGGAAATACTGTATGGTGTGTGCTTCGTGACTAGCAAGCAAATATTTAACAGGAAACCTCAATGGCTCTGTGCATGGAGTGCTGGCAAGTAGAATTTCCTTTCATATTCTTGTGAGCTGACCTGGCTTACACATAAATGAGGACCCCAGGAGGCTTCCTTCCTTCTCTTTTGGGATTTCCACTGGGAAAAAATGACAATTAATGTTGTCTAAAGCAGCTACACATGCAACTGCAGCCTCCCAGCCCTGGGAGTGCAGTGGAGCTGTGATGTCTGGGCACTGTTATCTCTGGGATATGTTTGCACTAGCGTGAGGCCATGCCATTCCGAAGTCACTCCTATCTCATTGTCCTGTTTTCAGCTAGGATAGAGTTAATTTATGCCCAGCAGCTGTTACACTGCTGTGTTTTGTATTCAGAATGGGAATAGTGTTGATAACACACTGTTGTTTTGGTTTTTTCCAAGTCATGTTTATCCTGAGTCAAGGACTTTTTTCTTCTCTCATGCTCTGCCAGTGAGGAGGGATGTAAATAAAGAACTGTGAGGGAGCACAGCTGGGACGGGTGACCCGAATGGACCAAAGGGATGTTCTACACCACAGAACATCATGCCCAGTACGTAAACTGGGGGGAGTTACAGGGAAAGGGGGTCTATCTGGGTTCAGGGTGGCGGGGCTTGGCATCGCTCAGCGGGTGGTCAGCAGTTGCATCGTGCACCACTTTTTTGTTTCCTTTTTATTATCATTGTTATTATCATTTACCATTATTACTGTATTTTACTTTATTTTTGATCATTTAACTGTTCTCATCTCAACCTACAAGTTTTACTTTGGTTCTCCTTCCCTTCCACCAGGGTGGGGGTGGGTAGAGAGGGGGTTTGGGTGAGTGGCTATATGGTGCTTTCTTTTCCAGCAGGGATTAAATCACAACAATCCTTTTTGATGCCCAATATTGGACACAAAGGTTTGAGATAACAACAAATCTTACCAGAGTATGTTAAAAGAAATGTGTCATAAACATTCATTGTATTGGTTTAGCACTCGTTAGTAACAATGCAGACACATTTGCTCTCATATTTGTTTTGTCACTTTTGTACAGGTGATACCTTACTTTCTGTTTGTGTTCTCTGTGGTTTTTTGTAGGATGAGCTGATGAAGTCACAATACCCCTGGTCAGGACACCAGTCTGGTGTCTGTATTCAGTATTGCACGCACCTCTGTATTTGGGAGTCATCTACTGGGAATGATTAATAATCACATCTTTGGTTTTTTTCTTCTCAGAGGAACAACCTGTGATGGAGATATCTTCCTATCTTTTTCCCCTCTTTTTCTTCCCTTGTCCTCCAGGCTGATTACAGCAGTTGTGAATTTTAAAGATTATGAATATTCTTTGACTACCCTTGAAACCAACCTGGTCCTTTTGTTAGGAGGCAGCATGGTGTTGCATATTGTTCAGGTCTCGTTTAAATTCAGGCAAATAATTCGGAATATTACCCAGAGATCTGCCCAAAGGTTGGATAGTTTGGAGTGGCAAAGGGTGTGGGATTGTATGAGCAAGTAGCTGGTGCAGTGGACACCTCCAATGTGTTTGCACCTTACCCTTGAACAAATAAAGAATCCAGAAACACTGGTGAAATATTTTTTAAAACTGTGCTGCACCCCAGAGAAGACCCAAATCGTTGCAAAGTGTTGTCTGGGGCTGGCCAAGCCTTTTGAGCTGTGTCCAACACTGCTCAGTGGCCTCAGGAGGGTCTCTGAATGCGACAATGAGATGACAGCAGGCCCTGCAGCTGCTCCCAGGACGGTGTCAGACCTTACGGCTGCTGCAAGCCCAGCCACAGGCGTTGCCACTGGAACCACAGAAACAGAATCCACAGGTGCCACTGCCAGCGGTCCCTGCAGGGAGGCAGAAGAAAAGTACATGAAAGTCACCTGGTAAAAGAGCTTTAGCAAAAACAGTCAAGGAGGACAGGGAGAGCAAAGAGGATGAAGGAGGAGAACCACAGCAAGGGTGATTTTCAGGGCCAGCATCAAGGCCATCACTGGAACTGGAAGAGGAGAGAGAAGAGACAACCACAACTCAATCGCTGTCTCTGAGTGAGCCACAGCAGCCAAGAAACTATTTCAGCCATCATCAGTGTGAGCATTTTACTGCCTGGCTGCTCCAGTGCTGGGACAATGGAGACAAAAATGTGGAGTTAGAGGGTAAGGAAGCCAGGCAGCTGGGATCCCTTGCTAAGGAATGGGGCATTGATGAAAAATGGGAAAAAAGACACAAGTCCTTAGTTTCTGGAGGAGATTCTTATCAAGAATGAGGGAAAGATATTCCTATAAAGATGATATTTCATGCAACTCAGGCAAAAGGACCACAACAGAGGAAGGTATTCAATACCTGAGGGAAAGAAATATGAGAGAGAAATGAAATATTTTGATCTGGGCAATTTGCAGCTCCCCACAGGTCCAGAGGACATCTTATATCAATGACCTTTGTGGAAGAAATTTATTCGGAACGCACCAACAGCAAGTGCCGATCCCTTGGCAACATTTCTTTGGAAAGTTGATGCACCACCAACAGTGGGTGATGTGATTTGGCAGCTCTGGGAATATGAGGACGGTATTCTTTCTTCCATTGCTGCAGCTGTGGAGAAACTGACAGATAAACTGACTCAGGAATTCCAGTAATTCAGAAAGAATATGTCCTATTCCCCACCTGTACAGGCCTGTATTTCAACAACTGACAGTTTTTTTGCTTTTTTTTGGTCAGCAGAGATGATATTAAAGGTACACATTGCAGGGTACCCTGTGGCTTGACCTGTGGGACCACAGAGAGGTTATGAGGAAGTGGGATGGACAACCTACCTTGAACTTAGATGCACAGGAGTGGGAATTGCAGGGAAAAACAGCCACAAACAGGCTTTTATCCAGGAAAGCTGCTCCTCTGGTCTCCAGTGGACAGTTTTTGAGACTTAGAAAGATTAAGGCATATTGCTCTTGCAGAACAAAAACCAAACCAAACCAAACAACCAACCAAACAAAATCCTCGAACACAGTAATTAAATTGTTAGCACAGGGTATCTATTATCCATCTACTTATTAGAAAGAACAAGGAGGTTTTATTTTACGAAAATACAATAAATAGACAATAAAATAGCAATTGTCTTGTTGCATAACAACTGTTCATGGTCACTTGACATGGAGGTAGTATATCACTTGATAGAGTGAAGTTATCTAGCACATTCTAGTAGTATCTTGCAAAAGCGAAACCATAGAAGCTTTCTACCATATCTATTTTAGCTCCTCCTTCTGGTTGTAGTATTTTGGCTAACTGGTTGGGCACCGCATCCAGCCACTTCTAATTCTCCTTGGGCAATCATGTGTTAGTCAAATGCTTACGGGAATAGCACCGACAGATGCAACATAATGATTAGATTTTGATTGCTGGTTTAGAGAAGAATCAAATCTTGTACTTCTGGCCATGATTTTACAGAATGGCTAACAGGTTAGGCCAGAATGTCTGACTGGAGAATCAAGGCTCATCTTTCATCACACTGCAGTTTCTAAGACCAAGACTCTTTGGTTACTTACAATACACATCTAGTCATTTGGGCAAATTTCCATCTCAAGACTCTTTGACCTCATGCAATTTGCAACCATACATCAAGGCTGTGAAGGTCCATCCATTGTTGAGTTTGGCCCTGGCTAAATGTCAGGCACCTACGACATCTGCTCTCTCTACACTCTCCTGCTGCAACTGTGCAGACAAGAAAAAAACTGATGCAAACACACCGGACTCATGCGCTGAGATAGGAATTGGTGGGAGGACGCACTGAGGAAAAGGCCAAACTGATTAAAAACTTTAAGCTGCAAAGTGATTTATTAAGCTAACAGAGTCAGAGGATAAATCAGAGGTGAAAATAAGCTCTTAAGACACTGTTTCTTCACTCACTCGCCTTCCCTCTTAAGGCACTGTTTCTCTATTCACCCCCTCCCTCCTTCCAACCAACAGCTCTGGGGCGGGGGCAGGGTGTGGGGCTTTTTCTCAGTCAGTCCATCACCACAATTCTTCTGCTACAAACACTGTTTCTCTACTCACCCCCTCCCTATTAAGACCATTTCTCAGCTCACCCCCTCCCTCCTTCCTTCCAACCAAGAACTCCAGGGTGGGGGCTGCCCTGGTATGGGGGTTTCTTTGGTCAGAGTCAGTCCATCAGGGAGAAGTGTCCTCTACTTAGCCATGGGGGTCCCTCCCACGAGAGACAGTCCTCTGTGAACTTCTTTGATGTGGGTCCAATCTCATGAGCAGCACCCGCCCAAATTTTGCTGCAGCACGAGTTCTTGTCCATAGGGTACAGACTTCTGAGCCGAGGCCAGGCTGTTTCCATGCCAGGAGCAAGGCCTCTCTCTCCTGCAAGGCCTTTGCAACTCTCAGTCTCTGGGACTCCCACTGGATCACAGCTTCCTGCAGGCATCCACTGCTCCTCTGGCGTGGGCATCTCCCCACAGGCTGTGGGGGTTCTCTGCATCCCCCTGGACTCCATGGGCTGCAGGGGGACCACCTGCTCCCCCATGGTCTTCACCACAGCTGGCAGAGGGTTTTCAGCTCCAGCACCTGGAGCACCTCCTCCCCCACCTTCTCCACTGACCTTGGTGCCTCCATGTTTTTTTCCCTCACATATTTTTACCTCCTCCTCCTTCTCTGGATAAAAAGAAGTGCGTGCTCCCATTGTTTTGATTTCTTCTTAAATATGTTTTCACAGAGGTGTAACTAACATCTCTAATTGGCCCAGGTTGGGCCAGCAGCATGTCCATCATCTTCAGAGCCATCAGAGATTGGCTCTGCTGGACATGGTGAAAAACATCCAGAATCTTCACACAGGACACACAGGAGCCATCTTTGTACCCTACCCTACTCACTAGCAAAAACCAGGCCAAGCAAAACCACCACAACCATGAAAAATGTCCTAGCATTTTAATCTTGTAGAGGAATAAATACAGATCTGTAAACTATGTCTGTGTCCTTCTGCAGACTCTTAGGAACTACCAAGTATAAAAATATAAATTCAGTACTTCTCTTCATGCAATTCTTCCTGTTGTGGCAGGAAAGACCCTGAGAACTCACTGCTGAATTGTGCCCTGCCACAGTGGGCACTTAGCTGAGGTGGCTGTTGTGGGAGGGCAGCCTTTTGGAGGGACACATGCACACACACACGCGCACATGTATGCACACACACCTGTCCCAAGAGCTGGCCAACAAGCTTCCCTGTAGGGCTTGTCTCCATACCAATCACAGTAGGACAATCTCAACTGAAGATGCTTCTACCTTATGTACCTCAGATAACTGCAAAAAAATTACCTGGGTCATAATACCCCTTCATTTTTCCCTTGGTCTAAAATATGCAAAATGTTTTTCTCTAAAGTATTGAAAATCCTAACCTAAATTACACAAAATACAGACTCTAGTTTAGGTGCTAGGCAATGGTTTCCTCTCCTGCTTCTCATTAATGACCACTTCATCTGGCAGAGGAGCAGGAGGTTTTTAGAAATAGACTGGTTGCAAACCAGATAGGGTTGCCAGGACATAGCTACATTTCTGTGATTTGCAAACATATAGTGATGTGTATCTCTGTCCTCTTGGCATATGGCCTCGTTCAATTCTCAAAGACAAAGTTAAAATTGTGTCAAGATGGAGGGTATGTACATACCTAAATTAAGGTAAAGTGTATGATGGGAATGTTGCAGTTCAAACAATAGCGCTTGTATAGACAGGAAGTTTTCAGCTTATATAAAGTTTAATAGAAATCCAAACAACCTTAATCCTTTCTTGTAGGTACGTTTAATAGTGTCTATGCAATAATGCTTAATTACTGATATTAGTGGCTTTTCCTTTTTTTTTTTTAATGCAGTGAGTCATATTGTAAGATAGAAAAGGCAAGGTTGCTCCAAAGTATTCTGAAATAAATACAAGGCATAATTCTTAGTCATTAGCAACTACTTTTTTTCTTGAGTGATTCAACATCCCCAGAACAACTGTGACTACATAAACCACTGCCCTGAAACTGGTCCCGCTGGAGTGATCTTCCTTCATTGATGGGGTTCTTTTTTCTAGAGAGGAGAACAGAATAGATGGATGCCAGGATTATTTACAAGCAGTCTAATCTCTCCAACAGCTCTCACAAACCATTCATCTGGTTCAGAATATGAAGGATACTCAATTATTCAATGAAAAGGTTAAGCTTGCGGTAATTATGCATAGTCAGTAATGAAATGTACTTCCCCTGGGTATTTTTTTAAAAGGATGCAGGCTGACAGATGTTTACCACATCCTTTCTGGCAATGTTTTCTGAGGTTTTAGTTTGCAACAGTGTTTATGCTTATTTTCAAAATGCAGTTTGTTGGCTTTAATGCTTTACTGAAATTGTAACTGGGTGACAGTGAAGTAAGTCAGCCAGAAAAATCTGTTTGCATCCAAGCCAAGGCAATGCAACTCATACCATTTCTGTGTAAGTGTGAATATTCTGCCTTAAAAGAGGGGTCAGGGAACAGCCCACCTAACTCCATTGTCTCCACACTTTCATCCTTCCTTACATCTATCCATCTCTTTGCTTTCAATATGACACTTATCTTGCTAAGTATTTTGCATATAGCTGTAAATTATTATACATACGTAGGAGCTTGTAACTGTACTGTTAGTGGCGTATTTGGCTATGGTGCTTGGATATGAGCTGCCTTTTGTCTTCAGTAATGGCTGAAGGTTTGTTCTGTTAATAAAATCTTATTGAGTAAACAGTGGGACTCTAAAATGATAAATGTCTCAGCTAAAGACATACTCTAACTAAAACTGTCTTGATCAACATCATGTCTTGAGTATCAATACTTTTGATGAATAAATACTAACTCATCATACTATGTCAGTGTGAAGAGGCCACACAGATGTTTCACTGCAGGACTGAGATTCATGCACACATTCTATGGCATTGAGGTCTCTACTGGGGAAAAGCAAAATGTCCCAGTGCCTGCATTGCCAGAAACAGGGGACACAAAGAAAACTAGCTCAGTGAGTTGGTGCACTGCTGTCAGAGCACTGCTGTGGGGTCTCTGCCAAGAGCAACAGTGATTTGCCAAGCTTGATCCCTTGAGCAGTGTTGTTTCAATCATTTGCATCCAGAGGCCACGCCAGTGGCCTTTTCTCAAGGCTGCAGGGCTGTATCAAGCAGGTCCTGATTCACATTTAGGTGGCTGAGGGTATTAATACCATTGTGAAAATCAGCTGAGTAAAAAAGAAGGTGGCAAAGAGTCATTTTTAATGCAAATGTATTCCAGAGACAGCACCCAGAGATCATGATTGTGCTTCACACTTTCCCTTTGAATCAGAAGGCCATCATTTGGGCAGGAGGTGGCTTTGGCCAGATGTGCCCAAGGTTTCTGAATAAACCTCATGGATAAAGAAAGGTTTTTAGCTAGAAGCAAAAGGTTAAAATTAGTACCTTTACCGAAATATGGACCATTCAGGGATATGAAGGACAGATTTAAAGAATACACCAGTTTGCATAGCAGTTAAATGTTCCCTGTATTTGATTTGTCTCTTTAAAGGCACAGAGAAGAAGAATGTGCAAAAAAGAAATTCTAAAATCAGGTAAATGCTTCACAGGCGTTGAGGTCTTCTGATGCTGATATGAAGTATAGATACATATAATTGTGGTTTTATTTCTTCTTAGTGATCTTTAGAACTTTTGTAATTGCTGTCTATATTTTGACTGTGTGTGTGTGTTTATTACTGAGGTTTGTGTTCGTGCTGGTATCTAAGTGCTGGGACTACCTGTCTACTTTCCAGTGCTTTTTCCCCCGCACCCCCCTCCCTTCCCATAAAAAAAAAAATATGACATTTCTCCATTAGCTCCACAGAAGCTGTCAATGGACAGATCCCTGTGCTGCAACCACCTTAGGGTAACCATTTTAGGGTAACCATGATGTACAACAGGACACCGGGCAGTGTGGCCAAATCCTAAGGGCTCCACAGTTCTGAAGATAAGACCCTGCTCTCTGTGTCTACTCTCCTGAGCTCTCGTGGACTGAGAGTAAATTTGTACTATTGTGCCTGATTGTCAGTGTGTACAGGGTCAGTCAGAGTCTGGAGTTAGCGGGAGTGGATGTGAGACCTCTTAGTGTTCAGAAGTCCGTGGAAGGAAGAGAAGAAAACCATGTATAATGAATTCAAGCTAATCCCTAGACTGTGGGCTGGAAATTTGAGTGGTTTAAGGAGACATTTTAGAGAGCCTTCATTTAAGTAACACCTCTTGTGCTGTGTTAACGTTTGCAAATATTTGCTCTGAGGGCTGGTCACAAAGGTCCTTGGTGTCATCTGTTGCAGACTAACAAACCAAATTGTTTTAATACTCGTTAAATTCCCATACAAAGAGCAAACAGCTCAAGTAGACAATCAAGACAAATGATGTTTTTTCTTATTTCTTGTGGAATCTTTCAGTGGAAAAATGTCTTTCTCACGGTGTTTCAAGAATATTTGTTGTGGAGGCAAGAACGTAGTATGTGTGGTTGGTTTTCTACTCTCCTATTGTATCCTTTTCATCACTTAATGTTTATGTTGCAGTAATGCCCGCATATCCCAAGCAAACTGAGGATGCCATTGCAATAGGAAAAAACAGGGGCCCAACCTTTGGCCTGAAAGATTGGTGAACCAGGTTTTGCTTGTTTTTTCCCATCTTATAGAAAAATAGGTTTTTGAGAGCTCAGATGACAAATGCAGCAGGGTGGACTCTTTGTAGACAAAGGCCTGCCAGTGCATTGTGCCTCAGCTGTGGGACAGTCAAGGAAGGCCAGAACACAAGTATAACTTCAACTTCCTGTCGATCTACAGCCAATATGAATGCCCAGATATTGTAATAAGTACGCAATGAGCGCATACCTAGGAGGAGAGATAAACTGAGAGAGGTGTTGAAATTTGTGGTGTTGTTTGGGGGGGTTTTTCCATGAAAACTATGAAATATGAAATTGGACTCCATTTTAAATAAGGGTGAGGTCAAAGGAATTATGCTGTTGCAAAACAGCAGGATGTGGTTCACAGGCAAAGGGGGAAATCTCTGGAAATAGATGGAGTACTACATGAGAAAGAGAAAGATGAGTTATGTGTCTGAAATTCACCATGATCTTACTCATTCTTTAATTGATGACATGCCACATCATCTCAGTTCTGGGGATGCATACAGATGGATATTTACACATAAGCAGTACTACTACATGAGAAGTTAAAACAGTCTTGCAACTGCAGCAGTGGAAAGCACCGTCATAATGCATCAGATAAGGATGAGAGGAAGTTGTTTTCCAAGCGGACCTTGACCAAAAAAAGAAGTTGATAGCTTCCTTTAGCTTGCAGAACATTGGAAAGCAGCAGAACTCCTTTAAATAGATATTGCAAGCTGGCAGTGGAAGACTTACTGAAATAAGCAAGAAAAAGATTTGAGGGTAAAAAAAAAAGCTAATCCAGTCAAAGTTTATTGAAAGACTGGAGTATTGCATCGTCATATATCACAGTGCATTAAAATGGAGAACAACATGCTAGAGAGCAAAGCAGTGCTCAGCTGGAAACTCTGCAGTTCATGCACGCTAGCTGCACCTTCACAGATACAATAATCCTGTGTCATGATTCAGATTTCAGATTTGAAAGGCGAGGATCAAATTTGAGGTATCATTAATAAAAGACTCGCTCAAGCCCTCACCCAGAGGTTTAAGAAAATTGATTAAACTACTTGCTGCCTAGGTAATTAATTTTTCCCATTTGCAAAAGTTCTGCTCAATTACCTTAGCAGTGTCTTTTTTTCTCCAACTATTTTCTTTCTTAAAACTCCCTGTAGCACCAAATTGCTTTCTCTATTAAGTCCTCTGAAGACTTCTAAATGTATTTTATTTTTGTTTGGTTTAGTTTTTGTTTTTCTTTTTGTTTTTAGCTTCTGGGCTTTAAGGCCAAGGAGCTTTTCCCCAGACAGGGGAATCATTAATGCAGGGCACATGTGCACATCTGCTGGTGGCCCAGGTTTCTAACCATGGCTTCTGTAAACTTCCCACAGCTCCTGAGGTACCTCCATGCTTTTCTTTTGTTAGAAGTGCATCCTGACCCAGCTCAGCAGCTTCTGAAAAATAAACAAGCTTTGGGTCTGGCCTTTGGTTCCTTTCAGCTGTCTCTCTCTCTGTCTCTGCCTGATGTGGACATAGGTCCTCTCCTACAGGGCAAGCTGGTGGGGAGAGGAAGAGGGCATGAGAGAATGAGCTCTTTTCTCTTTTAGCCCCACACAGGTCTCTATTTGGCTGGAGATTTACAGAGTCTGAAATATTTTAAAAGTTCAAAAAATTTTTAAACATTTCTTCTTCCTTTGATTATTCAACTTATGTATATCATGTTAGTTCAGAATGCAAAGTCACATGAGCCAGGATTTTCAGCCAAAGATAAGGAGACTTCAGACGAAGCATCTGTGCACAGCCTGGAGTAGCAGAAACTTCCATCCAGTTGCTCTGCCTTAGTTAAATCTTTACAAAACAAACTTAGCAAACATGCATGAAACCGCAGCCTTACTACCAGTTTGGCTACAAATCTTCTCTATTCCCAGGAGCATAAGCAGAGGAAGTGTCCCTGGGACCAAGAGACGAGGCAGCACTGCAAAGTAAGTGCCAGGAAAGCAGAGGTGGTAGGGGTGGAAATACAGGGGTATGTCCCAACTTTCAAGAGAAAACAGAAAATGAGGACCTCCGGGATTGCTACTTTTCACAGAGCCTGGGAGAGCTGGGCTTTGTTTAAAAATATATTACATTTTTTAAAGGGACTTGTCTCATTGGAGTGGCTAACCCCGAAGCCCCGTTATGCTAGACCACAAATGGCCGGGATGCCAGTTGTTTTATAGCTGCCTGAGGCAAATCAGTTGCTGTATCTAATTTCACAGTGGTGGTGCCACAACAGTTCAAGAGCTGTCCAACTTCTCCTTGTATTCAAATTTCATCAGTGGAGCAGCAACTTAGTGAATATAAGGATATTTATTTAAGTTTCAGCTTTCTTAGCAATGGTTTAGTTATAGAGCGGACCGAAAAAAAAAAAAAAAAAAGCGGGGAGCCATGAGTTAAAAACACGTGGTTTATTTATGTCACTGAAACTATCAGGAGAATTGGTACAGCAAGGTTAAAAAGTCCAGACTGGTGTTTCTTAAAAACCTGAAACACAAGAGCATCCAGACCTATTTTAAGATAAAGGGTTAAAGGCTGCCTAGAGAAGAAAGGTTCAAGTTGCTGACATGGTAGAAGATGCTGTGCTGCGGGGTAACAGTAACACAGTTTTCCAGGGATATTTACCCTGACTTCAAGTCAGTGAGGCTGTTACTGTTCTAGTCCTCATCAAGTGTGAGCTTGGGGGCATTTCAGTGCTACCACCCTCTGCAATTGTACTGAAGTTCCCCCTGCTAATATTGCTTCTTTTGGTGAAAGTCTTAGCCCCATCGGTCAGGTTATTATAGGGTCTTTACAGATCTATTTTTTTAAAAAAAAATAACAGTTTCAATTCAGATGGTTACTTGGAATCCAATCAAAGTACATGTGAAATGTTAGAGAATGGCAGGAAAATAAAAGCAGTACAACATCCATCATGCTTTTCAAACCTCACAAATTTTAAAGATGGTCTCTGGGTTATTCTGGGCATGACTCATGATTTCTGTATGTCTGGGGTTAGCTATAGCACATCTTGATTTACTGCTTTCTCTAATCTGTGTATCTACACTAGGCTACATCTAGGCCATCTGGCTAACGTCATGGTGGGAAGAGTACCCATGACTATATAATTTTGTGGGTCTGTGCTGTGCTCCTCATTGTGCTCCCTGGACTATAAGAGCTCAACATTTTGTGGGGATATGCAGAGAATCTCACAAGGGCCAAAATAAAAATAACAACAAGGATATTTCCCACTAATGCATCCTCTTGCAGCACGCATCTGGGATAGAATGGATCTGTGTGCACCTGGTTGCACTGTGCAGCTAAGGAGCTTTATTGTCAAAATCTCCATGGCATCAGGGAGCCTCTCATTTCATTGCCTATCAGGTTTTTGCCGACCCAGGTTCAACATCTTCCCTGGGGCAGGAGCTCTGCCTCTCTGGTGGCTTTCTCCTCCCATCCACAGTAGTTTGTGTGGCAGGTAAATTTGGCTGACCTTTTGGTTAGCCAGCATGTCTGTGAAAATGCAGTCTCTCCTTCTGGGATAGCTGCCCAAGGAAGGTGGCTGAAGATGGGAATGAGGCACTAACTGCACCCTGCCTGCACATTGTTGTGGGGCTAACCTGCTCTATTCTCATGTACAGTGCAAAGCACTTCAGTTTCCCCTGGGTAAAAAGTCACTACTTAAACATTAGCTATGGTCTCCTGGAAGCTGTTTCTGGGGGAAAAGAAGAAAACAAGTTCCTTTATAAACACTAACTGATCTCAGAGGTCAGGTCCATCCTAAGAGCAGATGCTGCCCACGTCCCGGGAGCAGAGGGATGAGCATCTCACAGCACCTGGGGGCAAGGAGCGCACCACACTGTCCCACCCTCTGCTGAGGATGGAGTCTTCCATTGAAAAGCCTAATGTTTGATCACTCGAGGTGAAGTGAGGCAAGCATAAAGCTGCATGCTCTGTCCCACACTTCACACAGCAGCCCGCTTTGGCTGCTGCTCATGCTGGCTGTGAGCATGTGCTGCGGGCATGGCCTGGAGCTGCGTGACAATGATAAAAGTGGGACAGCGCCTTGATCTTTGGGTGACACCAGACTCATGTTTAGGAGCTGCAGCGGGGCAAAATGTCAGTTTGGTTTTCTGGGACTGGAGGAGAAAATGGCTTAGGATTGCAGACTACATTCTTTTAAAGGGAGTCAAGCTGTAATATAGATGTGTCAACAAAGTATTGAAAGGTTAGGTTCAACTCTAGCTAATTATTAAACAAAAAACTTTCTCTTGATGATTGAGTACCTTAACAGATAGTCCTGTACTTTGGGGATACTTTGGTGGAGGTTCCTAAAATAAGGGTATGATTTCACAAGACAGGCAATGGAGAGAGTCAGAGACCTCTCCAGACCTCTAGAGCGTATTGAGATCAACAAGAGAAATTAAGAGCTGTTACCCCTTTGGATCTAGGCTGAGTGAGAAGAGAGTGTTCCCTCATACCTATGGCAGCAGCCCCTGGGTAGGTCCAACAAAATAGTCAGAGGCAGAGCCCCAGTGTCTTCAGCACCCAGTATTTTCTGCTCCAAGCAGGTAATTGCCTGACTCAGCCTAACACAGGCACTCACAAGGTATGCTTCATTTACCTTCTGCAACGACTTCAGCATTCAATGTCATTTTTCTGTCCTTCATAAAGAATTACTCTTTAATTTCAGACCCTGAGTACAGGTTGTGGCCCAGTGGATTTTTTGTCTAATGTTGCTTATGATTCCTGCTGAGGCAAGTTTTTTCTTTGGAGGCACATAATTGTGTATTGCAAAGCCCAGTTGTCCTAGACACAGAGAACAGCCACCTGGCATTAGTGGAAACATCAAGAACAAGAGTAAGATGTGTCTTGGGACTTGTGAGAGCTGGAGAGAGGGCAGCTGTGGACAGAGGGACTGTGTGAACTTGAACATCAACCCACATTCTTCTTTTATTTTTTCTTTCTTTGGTCGTTTTTAAGGAAATGTAAGGTGAGGCTTTGAAATACAACAGAAGATGCACTTTGGTCTGAAGTACAAGGGTCTTGAGAATAACTGAATAGGTTGAATATATTATGAAGTGCTAAGTTTCTTTTTGTGTACTGTATTTCAGAGAGCTATAAGAAAGAATAAAATATGTAATTTCAACCAAAACAAAAGGTGAATAAAAAGTTGTTCACAAATTCAGATAATCTGGACAGAAAGGATTGGACAAGCCATTTTGAAGAGGACAAGGAGTGAAAAATGTTCAAGGTTTCAAAGACAGAGAACATTTTTCAAGGCTTCTGGAAAAGAAACAGTTTGGCATTTAATAACAAAGGACTTCTGGGTCAGATTTCTCTGAAGGAGGAAGAAAGCCATCCACTGGAAAGCTGTTCCTGGATGTTAGGTCCCCTGTGTGTCCTGGAAAACATGACTTTGTTTATTTGTGCAAATAGAGGGATTTTTTTAGTGCCCAAACAATCCCATGTCCTTTCACAAATTATTATTTTTAGTTCAAATAAGTTCTAAACCTCCAAATGCTGAGCTAGTCAGGAAAGTCAAGAAAAGTAACACTGAAGTTTCATAGTTATTATACTGCAGTTAAGAGGGGAAAAAAACTTAAGAGTTGTTCAGCATATGACACTGGGTAAAAAAAGCATGTGTAGGTGAGTGATGCCTCGGACACCTCCTCTCCCTTTCTGCATGTTTGCATGCAGATGTTGTGTGCCATTCTGGAGTGCAGATCCTGCCTCCAGCCCTGGCCTGGGCCCAGGGGGATGCCAGCTGTGCTGTGACAAGGCAAGGCTAACTAACACAGGCATGCTGTGCAAGGAGGATATTTTGGCTGAGGGGGCTCTCACAGCTTACACTGCTTGGCTACTTCTCCTGGCTCTCCTGAGAAATTTGAAAAGCGGCTACCTGCAACCTTACTGGTCAAGTTGCACCATTTCCCAAGGCAGGGTTTATCCATACGTGCCTGCCTGGCTGCTGGCAATGGTTTGCCTCAATCCATGCTGATTTGGATAATTTTAGCCTTGGGTCAGGAAAACCAGTCCGTTACCATGTTCAAACACTAGTGTTACATACATTTTCCGAGACCTTACTAACTTCCTGTCAGCCTCAACAGTCTAACACTTTAAGAAAGACCTTGGTTTTAGTAATTCCATTTTTAATTCGGGCTCACTTTAGCATCTGCTACTGTTTCTTGATGACAGCTCTTTTCTCCTTTAGGGAAGTAAAATTTTGTACAAAGTCTCTACTTCCGTGTAAAGAACAATGCATTAACTTGGCCCCTCTGGATGCATTTTATTTCTGCTTCCAGGACTCTTTTCTACTTCCTTCATTTCCATGTACATTCACATTATTCTGTTTTCATTTGCTATTTCCATTACTCGCTTTAACTTTCTCTGTTGTGCACCCTCATTTGGGAGGTTTTTTTGAGCAAGACTGGTGTGATGCAGACGGAAAAATCCCTGTGCAAGTAGCATTAATATATATTTTAAATGTTGTCCATCTGAGGCATTAAATACTGCGTTTTGTTTTTATGACAGCTAAGAAGCGAGAGAACACCATGAGGCAGAGCAATGGCAGATGCGCTGACAAAGCGGACATAAGATGGTTGATACCCTACATAAAGTGTTTGATATTGCTGATTCTTAATGCCTGAGCCTGTGTTTTGGTCTCTGTAGGAAGGATGGGGAAAGGTGAAATGAATAAAATCTCAGTGCTTTGATACAATTGCAAACTACTTTCAGAAAGGCGCAACAAAAACATGTCAACTTTGTGGAAGTCTATGCTATGTTCTGTTTTTTGTGAAAGCAATCACAAGGAGTTGTTTCTGCAACAGGATGATGATGATGGCAGGTACTGACATTTACCACTTAAACTGATATCAGTTTAAAAGAAACCAAGCAAAACTAAATTATCTACGTTTTAAAGATGTTGAATAAAATATTTTGTGCCACAAAATCCATGTGAGATTTTTGCCTGCTGGAAGCCTTTGTGAGAATTTCTCATTTGTGGATCTTTGAGATTTTAATGCAGAAAATTGCATCCTTCTGTGGTAGAGACTAATAAAAACACAGTAAGGATTTGATGAATGAAAATGAATGTTGCTAGCAACAGAGGGCTTGACTCTCCAGTTTTCTTCACTTTATGCAATTGTTCATACTGCTGCAAAAATGATGTACCGCTGTTCTCACCGGCATTGATGTGTGCTAGCTCAGCACTGGTGAACTTAGCATGCAGTGATCCAGAATAATATGAGAAGAGTATGCAGGTATTTGCTGGTTTGTAAACAAGGCTGATAGTTTAGTCTTCACATGGTGTCTAGACAGCAGCAATTAGTAGTAATTAGTAAGTACATCTGCTGTCTGCTTAGTCCATGGCAGCTCACGTGCTGTGGAAGTAAGGGATCAAAGGGCTTCACTTCAACATCAATACTCCGTAAAATAGACTCTTGCCTTAGATTCGCATAAGTTGAGTACCTGCTTTGCTCTGATGCTCTGGTTTAGAGTTTTTGAGGTGCATGTTTCCCTTCTCAGGAGCCAGCCTGGCAAATAAAAATGATGGATTAATAGTAAACAATTAGCCTTGTTGTAATAATAGCAAACAAAAAAGAGTCTTGAGTGGGATTCCTGTCACGCAAATAAAATGCTTCTTCTAGGTAAGCCCCAATTCAGTAGGTCAGAGCTTCACAAAACACACTCCAAGGTATAAATTCATGCCTCTGCTAGGTACTTGAATCTGGCTTTTACTGGGCTTGACTTAGTAAAAGACAGGTTTTATCATGCCTTCCTGCCACCATGTAGGTGCAAATTGTGCCCCTGCCTTGTCTCAAGGTGGAAGGGAGGTGAGAATATTGCAATAGTGTCAGTCTGTGTCAGAAACAGAGCAATTAAACACTGGGCTCTCTGCTATGGCTATTGTAGATTCCCTGACACCTGAGAATAGCTCTATGCATGACTTTTCAAGGGGAAAAGCACTGCTAAGCAGTTGAGGAAAATGCTGTTGTCTATTGTTCATACAAGGAGAGAATAAGAATGTAAACAGAAATTGTTGTTAGTTGCGTTGGCTGATTTTTTCCCCCTTTTTGCTTTCAGATGTCTGTATAACACCCACATGGGCACTGCTGTTAGTGGCTCACATCTTTCAAATAGCATCTACTTGCAATATGGTTGGTGCCAACTATACCTGGTAGCTGTAAGATGAAATCAGCCTCAGTCACAAGGCCTGTCAGCTGTGCCACATATGAGCAGCACCACAGTGGTGGAAGAGGTGTGGCCAAGAGACTTAGAAATCTCCTGGATTTTTCTTTGGCACACCTATCTCTGCATTTCTCTCCCCTAAGACATGGATTTATATTGTCAGCCCTAGCAAGTAGTGTTTCTTTTGTGTATGAGAGGCGGAAAACCTGAATGTGTTTAAAATAAAATAATTTTATAGTCAGTAATTGTGTTCATTCAGAAACAGCCAGGAATTCTTTATTCAGGGAAAGCATCCTGTCCACTAGGCTACAGAATGTTATAAATCCTATAGAAGAGAAGAGTATGACTGTCCCGGGATTTCCTTGAGGCTGATGCCTTGGACACTCTGTAGGATGAGGACCTGTACCTACCATATCGCAGACTTGGTCTCTCTGTGTTCCTGCCACATTGCAGCTGTTTGGTCATGAGCTTTTAGTGGGATTTTAGCAAAAACTTCTGCTATCTCTGTCTTCTTTCTCACAAATTACTGTGGCCTAAGAGATTTTCGCAGGGTTTAGAAAAATGATTGTTCTTGAACCAAGAACTGAATATCTCATTGCAGAAAACTTCATCCTATTAGCAGATTGCTCTGGAAAATCCAGAGAGGTGTAGTGCTAAGTATAAGAGCACTTTTTGAAAGCAGATAGAGGAACAAGAACAAGAAAACTGGGTGAGATTTTGCCAAACAATAAAGGTCTGGTTTATTGCTGATGTTTGGATCAGTCAGTCTAATTGGCCTTAGGGAGTATGGTTTCTGAAACAGCTGTACTCCATAATGTAAATCGATATTTTAACATCACAGTTAAAGGGCCTATATTGCATTAAATCTGCAGCAAATATCAGATCCAAATTGTTATACACATTTGGGATTCCTAAAGTGTCTAGAATGGATTTTATGCTCTTCAGATAAACATCAAGCCAAGCTTATGACTGTTTTGTTTCTCTTATAAGGTGAAAGAGTCCAGAGAGCTAACCCACAACAAATTGATGAATCCCATTTTTTTTAAAAAAAAGAGGTTTTTGGTTGTATACAAACTGCAGTTTCCTAGCTGATTTCATGGCTTGGCTAATTCAGGTTGTAGAGCAGCAATGCAGTCTCAAACTGAGACATGGTCGTGTGAAGCAGTCAGTCTCCCAGTCTGACAGAGATTAGAACCCACTCATTCTGATCTTTGTTGTAACAGGTATATCTAAGAGCATTTTTGCATCCCAAAGTATCATTAGAATGTGAAAACCTCTGAAGGATAAATAAAAATATTTTCTCAGTCAAAGAGGCAGCGACAGTCTTCACAAACACATTCTCTGGGCTTCATCCCTTTCGTCTGGTTTATATGCACAGCGACCTGAAGAGGAAAAAGTACTCTGTGACGAAGCTGAGTTTACTTTCATTTACTCACTGAACATGAGAAAAGCCCATGTTTTTAACACTGACAAAGCCTTATGAGATGAACTTCCAATATACAATGGGACAAGTAACTTTTACCGAAGACTTGAAAGTTCAGATGCAAAAAAACAGTGAGGTAAACCCTTGGACTCATCAATGCCATTTAAAGAAGCAAGCATTGCAGAGAAGTACTTGATGTAAACTAATGGTTGTAATTTTTTTTGCCAGCTACTGCTCACAAAATTTCTGTAAAACCCATAAGTAAATTCTGTGCAAAGTTATTTGCTCAAGTGGTAAACATAAACAGACTCCTCAAAATTAAAAGGGAAAGGGCATTCTTCAATATTTTGTCCAATAATTGACTGGCACTGGCGACACAAATATCCACAGGCTGCAAAATACATGGAGTGGGAGCATCATTTTGAGAGGTGTGAAATGTCCTATATAATTAGTTTAATATTCATCACTGTATTTGTCACTAATGAGTGATGATGACTCTCAAGATCTCATTAAATTTCACCTTACTAGAGAATTTTGCTTTAAACACAGTTTAGGCAGACTCCTCATTTTCCTACCATCCTATTCTTTTTTTTTCAAGGATGTTATCTACTCAAAGGCCTTCAGCTCCTTCTGGGGGACTGGCATACTTGCAATGGGCACCTCTGCTAAGCAGACAAAAGCATTTCTATCATTCTTCCTTAAAACATGAAGAAAATTAATTCCACTTCTGTTTTTCTTTTTACCTTGTGCTACTCTTTTACTGTAAGTAGTAGGGATGCAGAAAAGTGTTTAAAAATCGAAGGTCAACAGAGAGGAAAACAAATGCAAAGTTTAACCCAGGACTTCAGTGATGAGTAGGAGTGCATCTTAGTACAAAGTGCTGCTACTGTTTCCTTTGTGGCCTTTTCTTTCGGTTGTCATGACTGCATTAGCTGCCACTATATTCAAGTGTTTGTACTCCAAATAAAAACATTGCAGTTCTCATCTAGGATTCCTTTATGTGAGTCAGGACCAAAGCTTTATGCCTCTATATAACCCTTCTGTGAGTTCTGACTCTGGCCCAATGTGCTTAATACTTCCATATCTCTTCCTGGTGTATATCTTTATGAGCACCAGTGGTTATCTTATGCTCACTAAGAGTTTCCCTGAAAGCATATCTTCCTCTGTGAATTTGAAATTACTAAAAGCAGAATGACTTTGCATCTGAGAAATTCAAATATATCCTTAATGCATCTGAGCAGGATCCTGGATAGGTAAATGTGCTGTGTGTGATGGATTTTTAATATACCTTCTCCATCTATTTTGTGGGCACCTTATCCAACAGAGATGCTGCTGAGCAAACTGGCTTCCATCCACCAGACCACTTAAGCTCATACTCATCTTGGGACATGTGAATCTTTCCACCGAGATATCTGAATAACAAGGGAACATTGCTCTTTGGAGCTGCCAGTCCTGAAACACTCATGAGGAGAGCACAGGACTAGTTCTGGAGAAACAGTTAAAAGTATTATCAGGCCTTGTTACTTCAACAGCTCAGTACTGAAGAACTTATCTCACTAGCTCCTGCTGAAGCTGGTAGGATTTTAGGGAGCTGCTCTAGAGCTGCCCAGCGCTCCAAAGGGTTAGAAATGGGGAGGAATTAAATGTTCTTTACTGAGTGGAAGCTGTTGGTGTCAGTGCAAATGGTCACAAATACACCCTACACTCAAATCCACAGTTTCCAGAAAGGACCATCACCATCCCTGGGGCTGCACTGAGATCTGCCTTGGAGAGAAAGCCCCATCAACAGCACCACTGTCTGTAGTGTACCTCATCCCAACACTCTCATTCAAGCAGAACTGCCATGACTCTGGCAGCAGCTTTCCCACGGGGAGTGGGAAGCTCAGGCGGACGCTCTTGGCAGCATGTAGGTGTAGCAAGTGCTCTGCTGTAAGGAGGGAAAGGACATTGTCATGCTCCTCATGCTCCTGCTCAGTTCTATTTCCTCCATGCTCTGTTCATAAATATGCATTTTGTTATGCTGAACTAGTGGTGGTGTCCTGACTTTGAGCAGCATCAAAAAGCTGCAATCTCCAGTGCCCCTGTAACCACTCATGGTTCCTAGAGCACCTGTGCTGACAAGGACCATTTGTCAAAATTAGTTTGGGAAGCAGCTGCACCCACACGTTGCCATGTAAGCAACAGCCTCCGGAGAACAGGCAGCAAATAAGGAGGAAGAAAGAGAGGAAACTCAGGAAAATTATCAGAGCCCACCTTGACTCGCAATGATTTAGTCTTGGCCGTATCCTGGAACACTGTAAAACAAAAGCAATTCAGTTTTTACCTGGAGCTGTGAAAAACTGGAAAAAATAAAGGTGTGTCTTGAAACTAGGTTTAGGAAACAGCTTTTTGTACGTTGAGGAAAACTGCTTTAAATAAACAAGCTTGCGCCTCTGGGGAATCTTCTGCAGGTAGGTCAGAGAGTTCTGTAAGATTACTGTAAGTCAGACAATAAGAATTTGTCATATTAACCACCAAATAGAGGGTAACACCCTCTTCTGAACAGGAATTTAACTCAGCTGAAAACTATTGTTTTAATGGGGGTCTTTTTTCTTTTACTGATCTGTGAGAAAAGTGTAGTTATGTCAGTGTAATCAAAAACTTCTTGATGCTAACCATCAGAAAGACCTGTTAGATTATTCCTGGTCTGGGCTCTCAAGGTGCTCCTGAGATTATTACTTGCAATTTTTACTCCGTGGTGATCTCAATACTTTTTATTGGTGTTTCTGTTCTATCCATGAGATCATCCATGCGATATCCAGCTCCAGTCTGACCAGATCTTGCTATCAGTAACCTTTTAGTGATTTTGAAACTTGGTATTCTGTGGTCTTTTCCATTAAATTCTTCTTGGTAACTATGACAGAAGAAAAAGTGGGATCTCAGTTGATGAGCTTTTTTGTAGTCCCAGCACAGAAGTAGGATGAATCATACGAAGTAATGCTTCTCTAATCACCTCCAAAAAAGACTCAGTGCTGTTTCTTTTTTTAAAAAGGGGTGTAAGGTAGGTGGAAACGCCCCCATCCTGCACTGGCCTTCATGATGGGGTCAAGAACAAGGACGGGAGAGGTCCTGACATCTCTCTTGCTGCGGTGCTGGGAATGAATTTGTTCTCAGGGCTGCAGCTTGACAGGAAGAGACAGGGAAAATCTGGTGTCCTGACAAAACTTCAGGGAAAAAAATAACATCCTTATTTTTTGTCACAGTGCCAGGATGGCCCCTGTGCTCTGGGACTATCAAGCCAAGCTGGACATCTGGTGTGGGGATTCATCTGATGGAATGAGGATGACTACATCAGAGTTAGTCACCCCAGGCTTGCTTCAGAGCCCACAGGGAGAAATGGGTACTTCCAAGGGCGTGATTTGTCTTACTCTAAAGAAGTTGTCCAGACCCATATTGCATGAATTGTGCTTCAGATATCTTCAGGTTTCTCTGCTGAACTAGTTGGCTCATTCAATTTTCCTGACACCAAAAAGAAATGCAACACCTATTATAAATCTCTACTATAACAATTCAATATAACTTCTTGCCTCCCCCTGTGGTTGTAAGAGAGCAGCAGGTCACCAGATTCTCAACAGCAAAGCTTTATGTACCAGAAATAGTTATCATGTCCCTGTGTCTCCTACATGAAATAAATGTTTTCTTTCACTTCAACATTTCCTTTCAGGACATCTTTCTTCATTTCTTATCACTTCCACTGTTTTGACTGGACTTTCTCCAACTTGCCTTCAACATTCAATATATTCTATAATGGTTCAATAACTCAAGCTTAGTAATATCTCCTGTTGTTCACACCATAGCCTCTAATTTAGTTATCTCCTTTTATTCTCATACTATAAACATTGAGTCTTTATGAATATTGAGTAGCATAATAGATTCTGAGATATACATATCTCTGGTCTTTCCTCATAAATCTATATCCACAAAAAACTTTGAACATGAAGTCAAACTGAAAAACTCAGTTATTCCTTCCAGTGCTTGGCACAGTTGCAGTGCTGACACTGCCAGCCCAGCAAAGAGAAGGAAAAATAAGATTAGCAGCAGTGGCTTTGACTCCAAATGCCTTCCAGGGAACTGGCTACACTCGGGTTTGAATTTACATTTCAGCAGTAGACAGATTTACATTTCAAGCATTAGATCTCTGTGAGAAACTTCTACTCCCTGTGCATCTGTGATTTTTTCTAGTTCTTAGTGAATGAATACACATAGATTTAATACTAGTGGTAATGAAGACACAGGGAGCTGAAGGATAATGAGAATCAGGAAGCAGTTTCACACAGCTTCCATGAATGAAAAATGTATGTGGGTGTTCACAGTACTCAGATGGAACAGTAAACTGTGGAGCTCAGTAAAAATAAATGTTGCTGGATTATCCTTCCTTAAAAAAACCTTCTGAGAACAAGTACTAGCCAGAAAATCCCTCCCAAAAATCCAGCTATGGAACAATGTTATTTTGCTCTTCTGTTCTGCATAGCCATACTGGTCCATTGAAATCAACAGATTTCAATAGACCAAGGCTCTGAAAATGCTTTAGATACAGAGACAGGCAGAAAGGTGCTCCCTGTGCTGAGCATTACTTGCTCACCTTTCTTACCCCTTGCGTAGGGCTGCAAAGGGGAGAAAGGCATTTAATAATTTCGGTAAAACTTCCCTGAATCGTAAGTAGTTCTTCACTTTATTTTAAATTGAGGCTCTATTTTTTTAAAGTGAGCATGGGTAATTTTTCCTTGTGGTCTGATTTTAGTGTTTTCTCCTAAGTGCTGTTCACCAGTCCAAAACCAGTCTTGTTTATAGCTGTCACTGCTGTGAGTAAGTTCACTCTGTGGACCAGAGCAGCATATGGCACCAAAATTCAGTACAAGAAAAAAGTTAGCTTTTAATTTTTGTGTCTGTGGCCCATACCAAATGCATGCGCTACGAGAAACATGAACCAGCAAGAACTTGTACGGGCAAGGCTGGAACATCAAAAGAGGCAGTCAGATGGTGCCCAGACCTTCCCGGGCTTGTCTCAGCTCCCGCTATTTAATGCAAATGAGGTAATTTCATGTATGGAGATAGTGGTGTGATCCTACCTCACATCTTAATCTTCCTTCAGGGAGTCAAGAGCAGCCAAATATTTTGAGGAACCTGGTATCCTGAAGGCAACCACTAACTGCCATGGTGCAGCACTTACAGGGTAGTCACTCACATGTGCAGGCCTGGGTTAAATCATCTCTTCTGTCTTCATAAGGAACAGAACGCAGCCAGCAAAAGGGAATGAGAAGAAGTTTGATACCTGAGAAACGAGCACTCTCCTGCTGATGGGGAAAGAGAAAGGACATCTAAAAAGAGAACAACCCAAACAAAAGAAAATGTGTAGTTGAACCAAGTTAAACTGAAATCTTGCAGCAACAAAGTCCCTTTTCCACTCCCCAACAACAGTAGCAAATAAACGAAACGTGTTGGAAGCAGAGACAAACAGAACAGATGCTTTGCTCTAGATTTCTCTTTGCAAGTGTGGTGTTCAAAGGACAGTGCCCCATCTTTAAATCTATGTTCTCACTGACCCTTGTTACATCACTTTTTCCACTCAGTCTGCTTCTTGTTCATCACTCACAGGGCCCAAGCCCTGTCTTTTCTTCCCAAGTGGTTCCTCTTCTCTTTTCTTTCCTAAGTCCTTGCTTTAGTTCTTCCTGGTGTTGACAACTTGCACTGTGATCTCTTCACACAGCTACACTTACTAGGGAGTCAGGTTTCCCTATGATGCCCAAGCACACATTTTCAGGGTGTCATATGGAACCAATATAGTTAAAGAATAACAGAAAAGTTTGAGGATTATTTATATTTTTATGGCCTTTAGCCATGTCTCCATATGTTTCAACATCTGTTGTTTAGTAGACATTAAATGCTGCTTGAGCAGTGAGATAAGTTCATGGGTTATATTTGTACTTTAACCAAAGGGCCATGTGCTTTTATATGTATTTTAGTATTCATGGGTGCGCTTAGTCAATAACAAATCATGTTGGACCATCTGCTATTTAAAAGGTCCACAACTTCTTGTGGTGAGGTTTTTATCAGTCTTATCATGTCATTTAAAAAAAAAAAAATCATCTGCCTAAAAAGACAGTTTCTTCAATAAAGATTCTTGAAGCTTTCCTTAAATGCTGGGTTAAAGCAAGGGACCTATGTTTACCATTATAATGGCAATCAATGATTGCTGACTGGTAGGACAGTGGTGAGATGAGCTACTAAAACTCACTTGAAAGAGCCCAGCTTCCCAGGGCTTTTTTTTCACCTAGTAAAGGTGAAACTATTCAATCATTTCCACACTATTGAATTTGTGTCTCTAACACAAACGTGTCTCACAAATGAATTGCAAGATGTTAGATGCGGGCACCTACTGTGAAGTACACCATGTAAGCGTAATTTCAGACCAAAAATTTACAAGGATTTGTAGATACACAAGATCATGTTGATAAGTGCCCAAATGAGCACTGAATTTAACCAACGTTTGTAACAGCTGCTGTTGATAGCCGCCAGTCTACTTATCTACTGCAATGATTTGGCTTTTAATAGTACAACTTGCTGATGACTGTCACAAAATCTTCAGGAAAGCAGTCATTCCCATGAGCTTTGTAAAAATTAAGCAACAGAATTGATTTTGACACAATTTTAACATCCCCTTTTAAAAGTCTGTCTTTGCAATCTTTAAAGTGTCTGTGTTTCTATATCCCCTCTGATTTCTCTTAAGAATTGGAAATATTCTTCCTGGGCATAAACGTTTTTTCACCTTAAAGAATCATAACTGCTCTAAGAGAAGCTACAGAAAAGAAAGGAAAGGGAATTTCCCTATTCTCTCAGAATTCTGTTTTTCTTTTTCAGAGTGTCGTTTTCCACACCATATGCATACTTGCACACCTCTTGGTAAGTGCACTGAAGGTATGCTGCAATTGCAGGAGTTGTGTCTAAAAAGAACATTTTCCACTTTTTCTCCTTGTAGTTCTTATGCTTTTTTCAACTGCAAACCTTTGGATAAAGGTAGCTCTTTTTCCCTGTTTGTCCTCTGTGCATCTCTGCAAGAAGCAGGAATAATGCCAGCGGTTAGACCTGATTATTTACATCCCCTTAGATCCACAATCTGAGTAGCCCATGCTTCTCTGGGCAGCTGGGATTCCTTCTGTACTTGTCCATGCATAACCTATAATCACAGCTTAGCTTTAAAAGACATCTGATTGCATCAACCAAAATAAAATGTTCTTTCCACAAGCCTAGTTGACTGCCTTTTTTTTTCCTTTGCTTTTATACAATATACAGCAAAATATATAATTGAAATTTCAGACACAGTGTTTAATCTGATTTAGGGAAAGTAGTGGCTTTTGTTTGCAGCTATCACTAGGGGGTGATTTTATTTTCTGAGAAAGAAAAGATGTACAAATTTTCAAAACAAGTCAGAAGCTGGAAACTGTGTGTGAGGTATTTGGTAAAAATAGTTCCTGTAGTTTCCCAAGATTATGGAGAGAAAACTCCCACAAATCAAAGATGATTTTTGGATGTAGGGCGTTTTATCATTCTAAGTAACTGCCTCGTGTTCACAGCAGACTTTGAGATTTTGTAGAAGAGCACACTTATATCACAAGTCCCACACATCACCCATTAATTAGAATGTCTAGAAGGATTTTCACATTTTCCTGAATTTTAAGGAAATGCAATAAATAATAATTTGCCATGTAACCTTTGTGTTTTCAAAACCAGTAAAGGTGGATGAATGGGCAACTACCAAACAATTTTGGAACTTGACAGGAGTTGGGATGGCAATTTGCCATATCACAGGACCAACCATAGTATTTTTTCTGGCTAGATTTTTCTAAGTAAATCACGTTGCTATGTTTCAAAAGCTTAGATGAAAGATGGCATCCCTTATAGCTAAGCAGTGTTTTAACCCAAGGCCAGCTGTTGCTTCTGTTGCTCTTGTGTTTGTGGCAATTTTGCTGCCTTCACTGGGGGCTGAATCAGACACTTTTGGGGATCTTTGCAACATTTAATGTTAAAACTAATGAGTATGTCTCTGATATCCTGCAGAATTTGAAAGATACTGTAAACTGTCAGAAGGGATATTTGACATCTGGTGATAAGTAGATTGCATTTTCAACAGTAATTAAGAATGTAAACTCTGTAATAGTAGCTGTTAAGGAGATATACTAGATTCAAACATATAAATGTAGTATAAAATTTAAGAACCGCTGTTAATTATTTATCAGAATCCCTGCATGAATACACATTCGTGCTACATAGCATAAACTTAAATATAAATTTTTACTGACCCTAGAAGTCCAAAAATTTACCTTATTCTTGAATGATTTATGCAATCATTGGTAACATATTTTTAAATGTTTAGAACAAAGCTAACTTATTAATCGGAAGTAGTGTATATTCTTCTTGAAATCTGACAGCTGGACTTGGTCTTCTGTAATGCATGTGTAGACTGTGCACCTTCTTAAAAGCATTTGAGCAGATTCCTGGTCTTAGATTATCAACATAAGTGCGAGACCTTGAAAATCATAAGACAGCTATGGGCTTGGGTTCCAGTCTTCCCTTTCATTAAATGGTGATTATTTGATTTAAGCAGGCTTGTTATAAGATAAATTGTATTTTGATAAGATATAATTGTATTGTGAGATATAATTATCTTACATTTAGACATAAAGAGTCTCAGTATCCTATTGAAAAAAAGATTTGCCTTTTTTTAGTCATCAGTTGTCAGTTCTCAAAAGGACTGAAAGCACCTTGTCTAAATATTTTGGAAATTATTAATATCCTACAAATTAAGATTCAGTTTTACTTTTACAGCTCTATTCATTCAATATCTCACTGTTGTGACTTTGTTAATCCAACATTAACATTTAACTCATTTTGTACATTACTTTACTTATTGAGTCTCTTGGAGGAATGAGCTAGAAGTGAAATGAGAATTCTCTTTTCTGCCAAACTATCATTCAGGTGCCAGAACCTGAAGGCATTCTGAAGTGCTTTAGATAATGACAGGAAAGAAGGTGCTTGGCAGGGTAAATGTAAAGGTCCAGGAAAAGGAATGAGCACTAAGAAGTTGACATGGTGGCTTAAGGAAGAGTAAGAGAAAGCATCTGGGAGTTTGGAGAATGTCAAAGATCAGCCTGGGTAAGGACCAGGAAGAGCTGGGAAAAGGACCAGTCAGTTCACAGATGTTTCCGACACATTTCAGCTAAGCTGAGCTGAAGAAAGACTCCACGCTTTGACAATAACCTCTTACAATAACATTGTTTGGCAAGAGCTTCTCAGGACAATGTATCTTGAAGTATTCCAGGGACATTTCAGCCCAAAAATACAAATCCAATGAAAGGCACTAGGGCCTACCCGATGCTGATTGCTATTGTGCATGTAGGTTATGAAGGCTGCTCATTTCTCATTACCTTGACTTTCCAGAAACTGTGTGTAACCAAGGCCATTTAGACCCAATAACGGCCTTCATTTTTTATGGGAAATGCATCAGCACACTGAAACAAACATCAACATAACAAAAGTACAACGTTTGAAGTCCTGTAGATTCATTGAGGAAATATTTTATTTTTTGTCAGGTGGCACTGTAAGTACTGCAAGGCATATATTGTGTGAGAAACAACAATTTTCCCAGAAGGCAACACGCTGGAGTGGTCACCATTATGATGAAGAGAAGAATTGCCTAAGAGGCAGAGGACTTCTTGTCCTCTAATAACCACACAGCTTATTTCTGTGTTGGTGAGAACTGGAACATACAGTTTCTTGTATGGCTTGAGCTGAAAGCTAATTTGTCAAGATTTAGGTATCAGCTGATATACATGACTTGTGATTTAGGGATGCATGTTTTACTAACACCTTATGAAAGACTGGAAGAAATGACAATGTTTAGAACATTGATATTAAAGTATGTAGAAAAACTTTCAGAAGGAAAGCAAACAAATGTTCTTCACTGCCACCATAATTATGTGAGAAAGAATACTTTCCTGTTTTGAATTTCCCATGAATGTGGGACGTGCTGAGAACTGAAGCACAAACTCTTTGGTAGCAGACTCCAGCAAATTCTGGAACCTGTTTTTAATTGTTTCCCTGGTAAACAATGGCATGTATGCAGCCTTGATTGATTTGTATTTACCAATCAGCACAGAGTATTTCAACATACAATGTAATTCACCTGGTTTTCTGAGTTTGCTTGCAAATTTTGACAATTTACAGCGGTTTACACATGCTTTCCAGCTCCTGCATTTATATCAACAAAAACAAGGCCAGAGTTTGAGACAGTAAAAAGACTCATTTGATTTCCACAGACTTGCATTGATTCCCTTAGAGACCATGGAGAAGACAGAGACCCACCAGCTACATAAGTGTATCATTTATCACTGAAAACCTCAGACAGAGAAACTTAATGGTTCTCTTAGTTGAGCTAGGATAGTAGGATATTATTGCTTTCCATTCTTCAAGCCAGATCAATTTTTAAAATGCACTGAAAAAATTCAATTTGCTGTTTTGTGATAATGAGACAGACATGCATGAGCTGCGAGTTGTGACACTCCTCCATATTGACAGATCTGCCCCCACTGCATTAGTAAGACTTTTTCCATAGATAACAAATCTCAAGAATTTTCAGCTACTAATGAGTATGTTAAAAAAATCCACTTCTGCTGAACCCTATAAGGGTGGCAGTAAACAAAACTTGCAGTATTTTGGGGGAAAGCATGCAACAAATGAGGCAGGAAGATTTGTGGTGTTTTTGTAGATTTTATAGTATGATCTGTCCATTTTGATGGGAGAACTTTCAACATAGCTTTCACTCTAAGTACACATCTTCTTCTGGTTCTTCTTAATTCTGCTGTAAATTAACTATAAGGGACCCTTACTTCTGTGTTCTAGACTGTCCTTCAATATTTTTCTCATTAACATCCATGCATTTCACTTTTCTTCCTTCTTTGAATTGGTTGGTCCACTTCTATGATTTACTAGTGAGTGTCAATCACAAGTGGTTCCGAAGTATTCTCTTTTTCCCTAGTTCGTAGCCCTTGACATCATTTCTCTGTTTGGTCTCTCTGTCTGGCATGATACTCAGACGTCAGATTGTATTTAGAATGACTTGGATAAAACTGCTGTTATTTTCAGGAGGTTTTGTTCCTTCCACTGATTCTGAGATTTGATATTAAGATAATATTCATATTATTATATGGACCTGTAGGTTATTTTATCTCCCTGATCAGTCATATCTAAACTGTTATTGTCCGTATTTAATTTTTAAAGGTCTGATCTTGCCTTTTAGACAGCCGACCTGTAATTCTCAACCAGAGTCTCTCATATCATGTTCTTTCATCTCTTACTTCTAATTTGGTTCCTTCATAAGTGCAGCAGCAAGATTACCTTTGCAGCATTTTTTTTTTTTTTTGCCTACACCTTCATTTAAATCAGAGCCTAGAATTGCTCCAGGAGGCAATGAGGACTTAGGTGCTGAAATTCTCTATTTTGCCTCTCTTACAATAGGAAAAGAGAGAAAGGGTAGGGAAAAGAGCAGTGTGAACAGCTCACAAAATACTGCTTAGAGCTCATCATTGATGGCTCACAGGGCAAATCCCTGTTCTTGGCTGTATTCTTGGGGGAGCTGAGCCACAGTTTCACCTCCTGTCTGTTTCTTTCTTGGCAAATTGTTCATATACTCAGGTGGTCTCACATTCGCTCATGTCCACTGTTCTTGTGTTCACTGGTGCGTGTGGCAACACCTACAAGGCTCATTTGTAGTTTAGAAATCACCTATGAGAGAAACAGTTCAAAGTAGAGACAGAAGGATTAATAAAAGCTGTGACTGACTAATCAGACTGTAGTTAAACAAACCCATATTCTTCACAGAGACTGGCAGTTTTCTGGATTTACAGCCTTTCAGAGGAATGTTCCATGAAACAGAGCTGGAAGATTTCGTGGTTTGCTGCTTGCACCTCCCTGTCCCCAGAGTGTAGAAGAGATTTCACAAGAATAATGGTTAATGTAGGGGGGCATGTGTCATTACATTGTCAGCAGTCCTGTCTGGAAACTAACCAGATACAGGCAATAGGAAACGGCAAGGCTGTCCGAACAGAACACTGTGCTGATCACATATTACATTACTCTGAAATTTAAAAAAAATTTCTTCTGAAAATATAACTTGTGGAAGGTTTAATTGCCACACACAATTCCTTAACGGGAATGCAATCTCTTTGCAGACCACTGGAAAGTACAGAATATACAGCTCATTGTTTCACAGATTTCGACATACTGACATTAATAAACTAAGCAAATTTTTCCAACAGAGGAGTGGGGCCTTCAAGAGAACCTCTAGATGTTATCCTGATTGCTTGAGCAAAGCAGGCGCTTACTGACAATGTGAAAGCTGCCTCATACATGAAGAAAACAGCTCAACTCCAAAGCATAACTGATAGAACAATAAAAGCTACTGGTATTTTCACTTTAATAAAACTTCTCTGGATTTAAACATGTGAAACCCATGTTGAATCAGATCTTATAATTAAGAAACAAGTAAAATTTAATACCATTTATGCCATTATTGTTTATATTTTTATTTTCTTTTGCTCTTAAATCTCACCTATAATCCTCTTTCAAAACTGTATCTGATTTGAATTTGTCTCTTATTATATTTGGATTATAAGCAAGCTAGTAGACAATGGTCTAATTTATTTTTAATGAGATTTATCAAACTAATTAACTTATGTACAACATACCCGGTCATAAGTGTACACAAGTGAAAGGAATGAAGTAACATTGGTAGGCTGCATGCATTCGACAGCACATTCAGCACCAGTTTGCTGAGTTTAAGAACAAATACGAGAGCAGTGTTAAAAGCACTAAAAGTACGTATGAGGTTTATCTCCATGTATAAATAGTGAGCAATCTCAATCATCTGTAAACTAAAGGATATGATACCTCTCTATAATAGATTCAATAGCTAAGGTATAAAGAGCAAATTCTAGTGGGATCAACTAAATGATGTATTTTTGTGAATTGCTGCTGTGAAACTGTGCATTGCAACATTAGCCTCACTGCTGCAGATCACAGGAAGGGGCACTGCCATCAATAAGCTTAAGAGCACAGATCTTTCTGATGCTCCTTGGTGGGTTTATATCAGGCTTACATCTTGTTAAAGGTTTTGAGAAAGTCAATAAACCTGCACTAAATTTCAGGAACAACTGATGTATCTAAGGTAACACAAAATATTTCCAAGGCAGTGATTTGTTGTCAGAAGGGAAAGTTCTTAACAATTGCAGCATTCATAGCATGTCTATAAATAGAGATATGTATATTTTTATTCACTTCCCTCTGTCAGGGCCCATCAAAGATAGAGGTTGTTCATATGGTCTCAAAGCTCCCTTTAGTATCCTTCTGTGTTTTCTGTCTTACTAACATGTGAGGGTGTGGAGGTGATCAGATGAAAAGGATGTCTCCGCCGTCCCTTTCACTTTTTCGCTTCAGAAACCTTAATAACTAAAAAAAAAAAATAAAACAAGGACATTCAGATTTTCCAAAAGTAGCCTCTGATTTTGGATACCTCAGTGCCTACATAACTTTTCATAGATGTCTGTGATATTTTGAGAATCCTTACCACCAAATTACAGCTCCTTCTGGAATACCTGGCTGCAGCACCTGAAATCTCACCTACTGCCTATATACTGCCCTGTGACAAAGCTTCAATTGCCTATCGTCCTTTTTCTGTTTTGGTGAAGGGAATACAGAACATGCAACACCTTCTCCTGAGTTTCAGTTTTGCTTGCTCTACAACATTCAAAGTGCTTGCCAAAACATGAGATAAGAAAGCAGCATTTTATACTTAAATTCCACATGTATCTCACACTTAAAATGAAGCATAGTAAAAGTTTTCTGTGCCCTTCCAACTCTTCTGTGACATGTTCAAGTTATATGGAGCCAATTAGATACTCTGCATGGCAGATGTATTCTAGCCAATAAAGCTGTGCTGCTCAAAGAAATCAGTGTTAATGGCTTTTGCAGAATTTGGAGCACACTATGGGAATGTTATCCTAGTCAATGAGGGGTTCAAAACTTCCTCAAAAATTATTAATGGAAATTTTTGTCTGGAGATTTCCCAAAAGATTTGAACACTTTTCCCCTCCTCTACTAAAACAGTTACAGAAAAACTGCAGACCTTGCAGTGTTCAGAATCAAGAAAATACTCAGCAGATGCTGTTTCTGTCCCAAAGTGAGAAGTTCATGGCTTTTTTTTTTTTTGGCAGCCCCCATCCTGTGTTGGTGGAGTTCACACAGCCTTCCTGAAAGGGTGATCTGAGGTGGAGGGGGTGCTGTGGGGGACGACACACACCAGCCCTGCAAGGGAGATAAACTTGCCCTGCTCCTCAATGCTTTCCATCAGCCAACACGTGCAGCACTGCGCTGGATCTCTAAAGAAATGCTCATTTTTTCTATGGCAAACCTTGTTGTCAGTGAAAATTGAAGCAGAGCTTCTGGTGAAATAATGACAGCACCTGATGTTGAGCCCCAAGCACCCTTTTCATGCCTCCCCTCAGCGCAGAAGGTTCTGCCAGACCTTCGTAGTAATGCAATTTGGGTTCAAATCTTTGGGCATAGGTATGGATTGGATCTGAACACATAGGTCAGGGCTGGCTAGTGATGGAATATTCCTGGGAAGGACACTAACAGGCTTGGTTTGGGGACAGAAATGGTGCTGAGCATGTCCTCAATGCCTTATGTACCAGTCAGTCCAGCTGTCTCAGTTTTGCTGTGCTCTTCCCAAGAGTTTTTTATCTCATTCCTCACAGTGATGACAGCTATCCAAATGATTGCAACATACCATCAGATGCCTAGATCCTTCCTTATTTCCTGTGATGCTGTGTGTGCATTTCTGTGAGACCTTGTCCTGTGTTGTAAAGGCATACCCCATGATCTCAAGGTTTCTGCATCATATGGGATAGACACACAGAGCAATAAACTGATCAACAACCTTAATATCCAGCATCCTAAGTGATCACCTAGTCTGTCACATGATAGCATGGTACCCTTTAGCCATTTTGCCAGCTCATTTTATTCTGATAATTCCTTTAAATTATCTCTGATTATATTTTGAGGTGAGAATGTGGAACAACTGCCAGGGACCTTCAGATCTAAGGGCTTAGATTTCTTCCTCTACAATGATGTAAAAAAACCTTACACTCTAACGAATGCTCTAGCAGGCATACTTTGCTTTGCATATCTACACAGAGACACACATCTCTTTTTGTTTCTAATCTATGTCAAAATAAGTCCAGGATGGTATAAATGTGATCAGGACTTCCCTTTTCAGTTTGCTTTTGTATCTGTATGGTGTCTCTGGGAAGCTTTTGGACTTCTGATCAAAATGAAATTCCTAACATTTACTTGTGCCATAACATCTGTTTTTTCAGCCTTTCCCCCCCCAAATTACATTCTAAAAATTATTACTCTTTTTGCATTTCTATGTCATCTTCATGTAGGAACACAAAAGATTTCCTGCAGTGTTTTCTCTAGCACTACTTTGGAGCAGTAACTTGCTCCAGTTTAGTCGAATGGAGTACTGCTTGCTAGTCAATTTATTCAGCACAGAAGAAATTAAAGCCTTGCTTTACAGCCCTGAAGCCAAAGATAAGCTCTACAACACAGTGCCCAGCAATTCCTATGTGTACAAGGACACACGCATGCAGGGAGTAAATTCTTGTAATGGTATTTCTGACCTATATGTGGGCTTGAAAATCTCTGTGCTGCTTCTGAAAATTTGACCTAATTTTTTTTTCAAGATAAAAAAGGGAATGTTATCAAAACACTGACTGATCCTGTATTAGGAAAAAAAGTCAAAGTGACAACAGTCATGGCATTTCGAGGAACTGTGATTTTCTTGATGGTAATATTTCTGCCATAGTAACATCTCTGTCTGAGCGTATAAAAAACCTGAAGCTTTCACTTCATATTTTGAAATAAAACTTCCTGCACAATCTGATTTTTTTTTCCTTCAGTATTTGCAATTATCTTTTTAAGAGGAATATATGATGCAAATCCTAAATCATTTTGAAGTAAATCAAGAGACAAAAAGTTAGAGCACACTTCCATTGAAGACAGAGAATTAAATGGGAATCTCAAATGATCTGGTCTTTTTCCTCCAACATTACGCCAGCCACTGAGACAGTTCAAGTACACGCTATAATTCCCAGTTTAAGTAGAGAGGAGGAGTTCAGAACTGTATCATTTAGCAAGAGGAAAATAGCCAGTCATATCGTACAATCTGGTATATGTTGTCTCTAAAGCTGCTTACAAATCATGCATTTCCAAGTAGTTATCTGCTGTCTGCTAGTGGCTCATGTGGTCCGAATTGAAAAAGTTTGCCTGCATGTGCATTTTATCAGATCTTTCTGATCTTCTAACAGGCATGGACAACAACAAAAAAACTCAAAAGAAAACAAAACAAAACAAAAAAAAGGTGAACTTTTCAGATTACAGTGGGAGAAATACAGACTGTATGTGTAAATATTGTGTGATACCCTTTTGATTTACTGACATGGTTCTTCAGGCCCCGTTTCCATTAAAGATAAAAACTATACGAATAAATATTCTTTCAGTTTGACACATGAATCTTAATTGTAATTGCAATAGAGAGCAGTACCAAAAGATATGGAAATAGAGCAATCTCCAGCTTTTCCTTCAACATCTTTGTTACGCTTCTTATTGATTCAAAAACAACTGAGAGATTCACCATGCCATTAAAAATATTAACATTTTTTACATTATTTTTTACTTTCCTTCATACCAGTAGAAGAGTTTGAATTTACTGAAACACTTCTGCTGCACCTGTGCCATGAAGCAAGCACCATGGCCAATAAAAACTTCGGGTTTTACCTGTGATGTTTTCAGGCTACCACAGACTCACAACCTTGAGACCCAGCAGGGAAAGGTGCAGAGCAGCTGTAAGGAAACCACGGCTGTCACTGCCCAAGGAAGTGATGTTTTGTGGCCTCCCACATGTGCAGAAAGGGAGAGGACATACCAGTCACTGTGAAGCCTCCTGTCAAGATCCCATTCTGAATGCTGCTGATGTATTTTCAAGTTATGCTCCAACAAATCACCATTTTTCTAACCAGCTCACAACCAGCAATGAAAAAACCATAATAAGTAGCTTATCTCTACACAGTGTCAGGAAAAGAAAAGTGGTCTTATGTTATTTCAGTCATTTGCATAGAAGAAGATTCCATCACCAGCAGTCAGCCTGTGAAACAAGAGCAGTACAGGACCTGGATGCTCTGCTGGAGGTCACAGCCCAAGCAGATGCCATGTGGGACATGGCAGACTCTTCCTTCCATAACCCTGATTTTCTTCTAATTTTTCTTGATTTTTTTTCCAGACAGTTTCTTAGCTGTGGTCATAAGCTGATGGGTGGCCTACCACTGAGGAAATGTTGAGTCAGAAGGACACATTTCTCACATATTTCGGGACAAGGTTAGAGGATCTTTATGAGTCAAACCATATATGCAGTATATATTAAGGTGTCACATACAGTATAACATACCCAAATAAACATAGTATCCCCTGGACCCCTGTTCATGCTCCTTTGCACAGGGAGCAGTGCAGAAGAGCTCTGTGCAGCAGTCAGGAATTCACTTCTCCGGAAATGCCTCATGCCTTTACTTTTACACTTTCTCATGTGGAGCAGGAATTTCTTTCATGTCCCTTTTATATCCTTGTCCCTTAACCACAACACTATTCAACTAAGACATCTGGCACCCTGTTTACCCTGGGGAACTTTGCAGTGTTATCTTTTAACATGTTCTTTTTTTGTAGAAACATTGGCTGATTACATGTGTGCTGTTACCATATCTTAAAACTACTTGTTAGCGACTATTGCTTCATTAATATTTCTAGTGCCATTGAATGCAGTATTATGACATCACTCTTGCCTCTTCTCATGTGCTGGTTTAATTAAGGCATTTGTTTGCTTTACGGTTATTACTTCCTGTACCAGGAAACCAAACGTGCTCTAAAGAGGTTAACAATGGATTCAAGGTTGTCCATATGCAGCTTGAGGGAATAATTTTTAAAAGTCCATTAAAGGGATAGGGTTAGTTTCATATATATTTCTGCTATTTCCCTGGAAGGTAGCAGCTCAATTGTCTGGCTTTATCTGCTGCATATGCTGATATTTGTTTACACTGGCTGTTTGCCCAAACAGCTCAATTTCCTATATTTTCAACTCAAGAATAAACCTAATGATATTCTATAGTGCGCCCCACTGCAGCTGAAGGAGCATCTCAATTACCGAGCTCAGCTGGAGAAATCCCAGCAAAAAATCAAATCCTCTTTAAACCCTCAGAGTGCAGTTACAGAGCCTCAATTGTGCAGGAAATCCCCTTGCATGCAGATCCCACAGAAAACACCTGGCACCCAGCAGTCAGAGCGGTTTTGGAACGATGAACCTTTTTGCATATCCTTGCCTAGGGAAGCCATTGCCCCAGCTCTGAGGGTTGCAGTGATTGTGCCTGTGGCTGAACTTCAGAGAGTTTAGGGCAGGGTTTAAGATAACACAGCCTCCGGTTCCCATACAGCCACTCACACAGTAAGCATGCATGTTAGAAAGCCAGAAACCAGGGGTTTTCCCCTGCCTTGGCCTTCTCTGGGGTCTTCTGTTGGGTGATGGCTGCAGGGGATCATTGGAAACTGCCCTTTGGCTCTCCATAGTTGCCTACATAGAGGCCACACTCAGCAGATGAGGGCAAAGAGCAGGACACAGGCTTTTCCAGCTCCACCAAAGCAGGCATTGGCATAGAAAAAACATTAGCACAAAAGGGTCAGTGCTCTCCGCCCCCACAAGAAAATAACTGTGGGAAAGACGGCCCCATGATCCTCATAGGAGCACCAGTGGAAAGCTTCTGTTTCAGGGAATAACTCCTGTCATGGATATCAGGGACTGTGCACCCTGGGACATTTGGCTGCTGTTACTGGCTGGTCCAGGAACCCCACATGTGATACCTGGATGTGCCTGGTTTATTTTCACCAGGATGAGCTGATCAGATGTGAAGGGTTGAACATTGCTCATAAATGAAATGCAGCCTTCAGCCAAGATCCTAATGAGCCACAGCTGGCTGCTGGTCTGAAGGGCTAGTATGTTCACTAATTACATCATGATGAAGCATCCTCACTCACATGTCACCACACTGCTATTAGTACACAGAGCACAATGAGGAAAAAATGAATCTGCTAACTCCCTAATTTATCACAATAAAGTAAATTATGGAAGCACAAATTACTCTCACAACACACAGAGATGTCGCTGAGCTCCAACCTTAAAATCATCTGATGAACTGCGGCAGTTAGGACTAAGTAGACCAAGAACCCACTGCTGGGGAAAGGAACACAGGGCAGCATTTGTCTCTCCCATGTGCAAAGGCAATGGCTAGAGAAAAAGATCCCCAGTGATCCAGACTCTGGCAGCTGTGGATATGTCTCCAAGCCAAACCTAATCTTTCATCCTGTCCCAGCCTGTGGCCTCTGAAGAAATGGTCTCACTGCTCCTTTTGTTTTTTCACAAACTTGTGTATGTCCTAGACTTAGAGACAAGAAAAAGTAGTGGTCCAGAAAAGCTGCCTCTACAAAATGTAGTAACAGTGGCAGTTAATACTGGAGCACCATCTACTGTCTACTAAATATCTATTAACACATGTGTTTAAGCAGCTGTCTTGCATTCACACCAAAACCCCTTTCTGACCACCTTCCCCTGATCTGAATTTTCTGCTTGAGTCCTGGTAGGTCTTGTCTCTGGTATGAAGGATGGCCATCTTAAATCAGGCACATATGTGTGAGCCTCTGAGAGAGGACCTGGAGAAAACAAGGTGGAGAAGAGTCTGCATTTGTTTGATCTGCCGGGAATGAAGATGGACAAGACAGAAGTAAAGGAAATCTGGCATCAGACAAAACAGGTGCAGTCCCACATACACAAGGACAGTGGTACTGATCTCTCACCAACACACACTAATGTAAAAGCAAACGTTTTCCAAAATTCTCTATGAGAAAAAGAAGCATTTTTTCTCCTCATCTTCCTGCAGGGCAATGAGGAGGCAAGACATGGAACAAGATAAAATCTTCCAGAGCAGTATTTCAGACCTTCCACAAATTCAGGAAAACATTGTTACATCAATTAGACTAGTTGCATCCATTAAAAGTATTGTACTAAATACAGCAATACTTCAGAATTCAGGACTTTTGGCAACAACAGTGGTAGAAGTTTAGGAATGTAAAATAAAGGTTTGATCTAAAGTGCTGTGACCTATGGTCCAAATGTCAGCCTGAAATGCTTATCTTTCACCTTCTGATTACAGGAAAATGGAGAGGGGACAAAACGAGGCTATGGAGAAAGAAAGAAAAGAAGAGCAAAGGAAATTGTGGCTAACAGAGGTTAAAAACAGCAGACAAAACTATAATAAAAGTAATATAAAAGTGAAAAAAAGTAAAAGAATGAAACAATGACTACATAATACAGAGAAAAGTGTTGAGAGAAATCTATAGCTGC
Source organism: Origma solitaria (assembly GCA_013397895.1). NCBI lineage: Eukaryota > Metazoa > Chordata > Aves > Passeriformes > Acanthizidae > Origma > Origma solitaria. Next base: position 151,269 of record VZRL01002178.1, read on the forward strand.
AACAGAGGGGTCAAAAACTGATTTGCAAGAAAAGAGTATGGGAGAAGACAAAGGGGCAGAAAAAATAAATAACGAATGTACAAAATCTATTAGAAGAAAAAATGCAAAGAGGAGAACTTAATCTGTGTGTTATAACAAACAAACAAACAAACAAACAGTAAGTATTTAAAAATTAAACATTCTGCTACTCCATTAGGTCAGAAGTGTATGGAGTACCTACTGTACCTACAAAATTCAGGTAGGACAGAAATCAGAGGTTTACTGTCTTAAACATGCATTTCACTGTCTAATTTAGCTACCTTCAAATAAAAATTTTTAAAGCCCACAAAACCTTGTTCTTGGGCCTTCCTCAGGTTGTCGTTTTGGGTTTTTTAACCAAGTTGCATCTGCATGTGTGAGCCTGTAAAATGACTGGGGGTTTCATTCTGGGTTACTATAGTGTGGACTCTCCAGGACAACTCTAAAATATTTTCTGTGATATCTACCTTCAGTAGAAGTGTTACTGTCTGGAAGTCTGGAAGCAAGAGGCAAGAAGCAGGCAGATTTTTTTTCCCAATATTTTTTAAGAGACATATTTCCCCGCCCATCTCCCTGCCCGGAAGAGATCTGTGAGCGCTCAGTGTGACAGCAACTCCTCTTGATCACATTTTAAAAGTTTAAGCTACTCTTACAAATTTCATTTTGCTCAGCGAAACAGTTTGTCACTGTTGAAACAAGTGAGCATTTTATCATTGCCTTCTGTGGATTTGACCCCTAGAACATATTGGAGAACAAGATGAGACAAACTTGCTGTAGAAGAGAGTTGCACCAAACAGCTGGTCTCCAAGATTTTCCAAACAAAAAAAGTGTTTACATTTTATTGGAGAATGAAGGCAATTTGCTGCTGATTCAGCTTTTCCCCTATATTTCTAAAGACCTTCCTCTCAAATGCCATCAATAGCCTGCTGTAACCTGTGCTTTTCTGGTTGCTGGTCGAGAAACATCACAAGAATTTGTTGGGCTGTCTCTGAAAGTACTGACAGAAGACAGGGGTGGGAGGGGTAGAGAATGGCTACAGGAAGTTGAGGTCTAGGACAGAAAGCCTGATCTCCCTCTATCAGATGGATGCAGAAGAGTAATGCAGCAATTTGGCATTAAGTCAATGCGGCTGAGAGCACCTGCTGAGAAACCCTCTGAGATCAGAACTATATGGTACTTAACACAGTTTTTATTCTAAATTTATTTTATTATTCTGTAAAAGTAATCTATTTAGTTTGGAAATATAACTATGCTGCACAATCTTCCAAATAAGTGCAATGGGTTTTCTTTTCTTTAATTGGAAACTTAATGTCTATTAAAATCGGACATTTTTAGGGCTCTGAGTTTGTCTTTGTTCTCTTTTACTCTTTCTTGAAAATACTGATGCTGTGCCTCTTCAGAGAATACTTTTGTGTTTAAAGCAGCACCAGAACATAATCTTACCAGACAAAGGATGTAGAGGTTTAGACAAGATCTATTTGGGGGCTTAACTGATTGTCGGCAGCAGCAACAACAAAAACTGCAAAACCTCTTGTCAAAGAAAGGTTATCTGAAGGTTGCTGGGTTTAAAGAAGAACATGTCTCTCTCTTCTTCAGCCACCCTCACACTCTACTCTGGCATGTAATGTTGTAGATAGATGTTGGCTTCTTCAGATAACACATTTATCATCATGCAAATCACAGAAATCAGTGACACCTTAGTTATTAATAATTCTGTTATTCAGGGAAAGCACATGCAGTTTCAGCTGCTTTGGGTCAAGAAGTGGCATCGAAAATATGCCTCGGATCAAAAAAAGTTTTGGGGATGATGAAATGCATGAACCAGATCATCTTCTCCCAGTGTATCACACATTTGAATATGATCAACATGATTCCATAGGGTTAATGCACATAATGACACAAAAAATAATTTGGAAATTATGGAGTTTTGCGACTAATAAACTGGGATTTTTAATTTAAAAATTTAGATAACCAAATGCTTGGCTACCTACAAATCTTCGTGTCTGCACTTCTGAAAACTGATTTTGACTTCTAGTCCAAATATATGATACGAGATTACAATGTGAAATTAGCACCAGCAACATTTTCCTCAGCTTGGCCTCATTGTGCTTAGGGTCATGATATTTCAAAAGTAGTGGCTTAATTTTGTAATCTTGTGCACTTGGGAACAATTACAGTTATATTTACAGAGCCTAATTAATTAGCAAGCACCGGATTTCTAGGTAGCATATGTTACTTTTTTCATCAATATGCAGTACTTATCATCATAGAATCATATCATAGACTGGAGTTGGAAGAGATCTTAAAGATAATCTAGTTCCAAGCCACCCATCATTGTTGGGGACACCTTCCGCTAGACCAGGTTGCTCAAAACCCCATCCATCCTGGCCTTAAACACTTCCAGGGATGGGGCATCCACAACTGCTCCATGAAAACTGCTCCAGTGCCTCACCACCTTCACAATAAAGCACTTCTTCCTATTACCTAATTTAACCTACCTTCCTTACATTCTGAGGCCTTCTCCTATCACTCCACGCCTGTGTAAAAAGTCCTTCTCCAGCTTTCCTGTAGGCCCCTTTTAGGTACTGGAATGATGGTCCAAGGTCACCATGGAGACTTTTCGTCTCCAGGCTGAAAATCCGCAGTTCTCTCAGCTTGTCTTCTTTGGAGAGGTTGTCTCCATCACCAACAAAGATGTTAAAGAGCACTGGTCCCAGGACTGACCCCCGAGAAGCATCACTGGTCAGTGGTCTCCACTTCAATATTGAGCTGCTGAGCTCAGCTCTTTGAACACATTCATCCAGACAAATCTTTATCCACCAAGAGTCCATCAAATCCATGGCTTTCCAGTTTAGGGACCAGGATGCTGTGCAGGACTGTGCCAAAAGATTTGCACAAGTCCAGATAGATGATGTAATTTGCCCTTCTCTACCCAATGTTGTAGTCCTGTTGTAGAAGGCCACCAAATTGATCAGGCATGATTTACTATTAGTGAAGCCATGCTGGGCCTCACCAACTACTTCTTTACATATTGTTTCCTTCTGCAAATCATGTCTGGTACTTGCATTACCACATCCTGTGTGGATAAACTTAGGTATTTGCAGAATGAAGTATTCAATGTGAAAATGGGAGATCCATGCCTTTGATAAAGAGCTGGATAACAAACTACTGAAATCCCAAAGTACACAGCACATACTCAGCTGTGCTTGCTCAGGATGTGTACTTGAGTGAGGACTTGACATTGATGGGCAGACACAGACTGCCATGTAATGGTCAAATATTCCCTCAGAAGTGTCTGTGGGCAAGCAGTTGTGGGGTGGACCCTCACTACAAAAGCATGTGGCTATTTTCTCATCCCCTAGGGCGTTTCTCATCGTGGGTGGAGTGGTGGGAAGAGCTGGCATTGCAGATCTTTTTCCCTGTGTTCTCCCCAGAGAAGCTGGTGGGGAGTGCAGAAGCAGAGGAGAACATGGAGCTGAGGGATGGTTAGGCAGATGATCTGTCTCACAGACTCACAGTGCAAGCAGAAGGCTAGGGAGAGCCAGTGTGCTCCAACGGTGGCACTGCATGTACTAAGTAAAAGATCGATGCAAGCTTCTCCTCAAAAAATTTCAGTGAGTTTGGGTTTGTTTTAGCACGTTCACCTCCTTCTCATTGTTCTCATGGACATCTGACAGCAGTCTGTCTCTGTTTCCATGACACAGGTCACAGTATGTGTCATGGGGAGAGAAATATAGGACATAGTACAAAAATAGTCTTTTAGTTATTCTTCAGGAAGATTATGTTTGTTGTGTGAGTTTCTCAGCTCTCATAGGAAATTGCTGGGTTTTGTTGTGTGTGTTTGTTTTGTTTTATGAGCACATCTGCTTAGCATCTGAATTTCTAAATAACTTAAAATTAAATAAAGCACAGGGTTAACCCATGTGAGGCCATAAGTCTGTGGGTCCTTAGGAAGTGAATTTTGAATTGCTTTAGCTGTTCTGCACTACAGCAATGACTATTTCCTTGTCATTCTTTATATATGATCTGAAAACACAAGAATGTGGAATTGAGATCAACATGATCTGCAGTTTTAGACCTCTCTGTCAACTGTACTTCAAAATATTTAGCTTTACAGACACATCTTCAGCAACTGAAGGGAATATAAATGATCAGTAAGCAGAAATAACCACAGGAAAAAATGCAAGTAACTGCTTCTTGAGACACATATACTGGTGGTTCAGCTACACAAACTCAAAGCATGAGTCTGCAGATATCCCTAATGCCATTGTTGCAGTTGAGAAGATGAAACTTCTATGTCTGAACTGTGTCCATGCAAAGATGAGGATTTTCTGAGTTGTGCATCCAGTTGCTGTGTGGCTGCTCTCTGACCCTCCATGGGGGTGACAGACACCCAGCCACAGGCTCACATCCTACAGAGAAGCCATAGAATCACAGCTGGGTTGGAAGAAACCCACCAAGATCCTAGAGTTCTGCACAGGACAATCCCAACCCCTCCTCATCTGTGGAGTCTGGGACTGGTGGATGCACAGAAGCCTGTAGCCTCTCTGTTCAGAAACTGGAATTTAGCCCATGATTTTTAAGCAAATACATGGACTAAAAATGCATAAAACAACCTAATAAATTCTATGTTCCTAAATTTGAGGATTCGTTTGTCTTTTAATTCATCAGTAATAACATTTTCATTGTGGGTTTCTTAGGTACTTCTGCATTAGGAAACACTGCTGGTGAGCATGTCAAACTTCAGGTTCTGACTGATACAAACTAAGGCACCTTCACTTATAGTGAAGGTCTGATCTGTATTTGTATCTGATCACATAAGCTAATAGAAAATTTGGTGCAAGAAATGTAGAAGAAATAGCTGACAGTGAACTACATTGCATTTACTATTCAAAGAGTCTCTGGTATGACTTTTGCACTATGAGTTACCAAAGGCCAATTAACTCCTACATAACCAATATGGTACTAAGACAATTTGAAAGTACTAAGACAATTTGTTTCATTACTTTTACTGGACTGAAAGTTTTCACAGGGAATAATTACCACTGGCAAGCAGCAAATATTACCCTTGACTTCTTTCTAGGACTCAAACCTGTGACATACTTCACTGACTTCTGACACCAGACTTCAAGGCTTAAACTTTCATGACAGCTCTCTGGAATAAAATACGTGATACCTCAGAGTTCATGAGTAGAAACATTCTCTCCCAAATGCAATATCATATTGAGCAAAATTCTCACTGAGAAGTGCTATCCAAAATGAGAACTTTTCTTGGCCATCTATGAAGCCTAATTCCAGACCACTTATAAGTAACTTAAAGTAGCATCTCAATTGGAAAAAGCAATGAAAACAATCGAGCTTGAAAAAAAAGAAAAAAAAGGAAAATCTCTGCTTATGTGCAGACGTGGAAAAAACCCTAGAGGCATATTACTAAATTCTTATGTCCAAGATCTTCATACACCACAAAATGTTGTGAGGGAAAGAATTTCCTGTTACTTTCTTCTGTGTGCACTCATGTAGAATGTAGAAAGGTTCAGTTCAGTATTACATACCAGCCGACTTAAAAATCACAGCTATACTACAATAAAGCTACAATTTTATTCATGTGACCATCTGTTCTCCAGGCAGGAAATTCTGACACAGGAGTTCTTTTCTTGATTTCTTTGTGGACAAGCAATTTCTGATTTTTACCTTGGAGATTGTAGTAACATTGAGCGAAAAACTTACCTATTTGCTTTGCACTCCTGTTTGTAAAGTATACTAAAATCTACAGGAGTCCCTCAGGACCTGCTAGGAATGAGAAGCATTTTGTTTTTCCAGATGGCCATGTAAAGCTTCTTCTTTATTAATGATTAATGCTCAATATAGATTAAATCACAAAAAGAGGTGTTCATAACTTCATAATTTTTTTGGCTAAACCCTAATGATTCTTTCCTATACAGGAATATTTGGCTACCACACAGGGATACAAGCATCATACACTCATTGTGGGTCTTTTATGTGGGGACACACATCTTAATGAGCATCACACAGAGGTTTCTAGGCCAAGAGCAGTCACTGAGATGGTGCTTGAGCCTGTGGGGTGCTCCAGGGGCTGCTGGGTCCCCTCTTACCCAGTAAGCAGGACTTTGCATATTCTGTTTGCCCTCTGTTCTCCAGAGAAACATTCAGCTGTCTTCTTTACCCATTGGGATTTTCCCTGAATTCCATTTTCCTTTTTCTTTCCTTTCTTTTTTCTTTCCTTTCTATGTATCTCCTAGGTCCTGCTTTGATATGGCATCTCTCTGTGGTCAGCTAAGCTCTTTGCCCTCTGAGTGTCGAGCAAATGAATATAAAAGGCAGCCTGGCCCTCACGCACCCTCACTTTGCTCTAAAAGAAGGAATATGAGAAAATATCTCTGCAGATGTTCTCGTTACAGCCAAGAGACATCAGGACATATTCTTTAAGTCATTGTCCATCCTGGCTAGATCTGTCACCTTTTTTTGTATACACACATCTTGTTAGAGACATCTGTCAGTGGAAAGTTTTCCAGACCCCTGTCCAACAGCTGGTACTTTGCAGCAGCAGTTGCTAAAGGCCTCAAGCCTGCTAAGCAATTTTTAAATATTTCCATGAAGGCCTGTCGGTTCATTTGAACCATTCAGCTGATTCAGCACTGGAGCCATGGAAAGGCTGATTAATGGTTTGCTTATTTTGCGGACTAACAGCCAACAAACCAATTGCCCACTAATATTTCCCGAGTGAGCACAAGCTCATTTCTCTGTTGCACTAGGTTGCTGAGAAACTAAACTCCTGCATTCCCAGACTGTTCACAATTATGGTAACAACTACATGAAATGGAGCGCCTATTATCATATTTAAACGTAGCAGGTAACCCTGTTTATTTACTGTAGTTCATAAAACTGATGGAAAATAACCCCAGAATTTAATTTCTGCATAAAAAATAATTTTGTGAATTTCCCATTGAAATTCATGGGAAAAAAGAAAAAAGAGATTGCTTCATTTAAGGACAAAAGAAATAAAAGTAAAACATGGTGGGAAAAAATGAAGGAAAAAACAATACACTGGCTGATTGACAGAGGCTGTTATTACAGTTTGTACAGCAAAATATTACATTCCCAAATAAATAATTTTCTTCACTTTTTAACAACTCAGTAGTAAAATTGATCTGTTTCTGCTTTCCAGATTTTTAAAGTCTTTCATTCTGCAAGTGCAATCTAACCTGTAGTACAGAATGTGGTTTTGAAGTTCATTCCAAAGAATGATATAAAAACGTGGTAAAAACATAGAGGTTTTCCCTTTTCATCTCTTCCAGCTCTGAAAATGAAGTCTTTACTAGTACTAGTCCAGTGTTTGCAGGGTTTGAAGAAAAAAATTTACTTTCTCTTCATAAATGCGAAGAGAAATACAGTTATGCAATTTCAAACACAAATGGAAAAGACAGAATGAGGGAGTGGGTCTCACTATTACCATTTTTGTCCTTTTTTCAGGTTCCCTTGTGTTTTGAGAACTTAGAATTTCTTAGAAGATGATAACAGTACTAAAGTTCCATTTTAAATGCCTTTGTAGCTCAAAAGGGCTGGGAGGGTGTCGAGTTGGGGGGCTTTGTTAGGTTTGGCTTTTAAGCATCCACCATTTAGGCTGTTTATCAAGTGTGTGCCCCCTGAAACTGTCGTTTCAAAGGACAGGGATGAAAAAAAGCTGCAGATCTCTCTGAAAGCTTACAGGCTACGTGTTTGTCATATTTAAATCTTCATCCCGATTATCCAAAAAATCACGGGTGGAATCCTTGGACCACTCTCCCTGCCATTACTTTCCTCTTTTCTTCCCTTTTTGTTAAGGTTGATGAATTCAAGTCCATAAATTTCAATTTCTAAATAAATAAATTTTAACTTGCTCAGCACAAGCACAACAGCCCAACAAGGTACTGACTGCCATCTTTCCTGGACTTCAGGGAGCTGAGGTATTCAGTCCTTCGCAGAAGTGGTTTGATTGCTACAGCAGGGCCAGGATGAAATCCCACACTGAAGTCTAAGGAAATTCCAGTTCTCTCAGGCCCGTTTATCACCCCAGACATGGAAGAATCATGAAATGCTCTTGAAATTTGAGAGAAATCTTTCAGTCATTCCCAAAACTGGCACAGAGCAGAGAGCTGAAAACTACAGACCATCAGACTATCTGATTTTTTTTCTAGGAGAAAAATCACAGAATCATAGAATTGTTTAGGTTGGAAAAGACTTTAAAAATCATCGAGTCCAAATGAGCATAGACATGTCCACTACTAAACCATGTCCCTAAAAGCCACATCTACACATCTTTTAAATATCTCCAGCAATGGTGACCCAACCACTTCCCTGGGCAGCCTATTCTAGTGCTTGATGATCCTTTTGGTGGAGAAATATTTCCTAATAGCCAATGTAAATTTCCTTTGTGCAACTTAGAATTATAGAATCATAGAGTGATTAAGGTTGGAAGGTACCTTAAAGATCATGTAGCTCCAACCCTCCTGCCATGGACAGGAATATCATATCACAGATCCCACTGTCTGTGTCATCGAAAAAGATACTGAAGGGCACCAGTCCCAAGGCAGAGCTCTGAGCTCTGTGAACACAGAGCCATTGACCACAATACCCTGGCTGCATCCATCCAGCCAATCCTTATCAGCCGAGTAATCCATCTGCCAAATCCATGTCACGGGATGATATCAAAAGTCTTGCATGAGTCTAGATAGATGACATCTGTTGGCATTCTCTTGCCACCATTGTCACCACTCTGTCCCAGAAGGTCACCAGACTGGCCAAGCATCCTTTGCACTTAGTAAGCCCAGCTGACTGCCTCAAGCCACCTCCCTGTCTTTTTTGTGCCATAGCACAGCTTCTAGGAGGATCTGTTCCATGATGTTCCCAGGCACAGAGGTGAGGCTCACCAGCCTGTTTTCTCAGACCTTCCTTTCTCCTCTTTTTAAAAATGGGAACAGTTTTTCATTTTTTCTAGTCACCAGTGACTTTGCCTTAACTTTTCAAATATGATGGAGATTGGCTTGATAACAGCATCATTCAGCTCCCTCAGGACCCTGGGATGTATCTCATCAGGTCCCACATTCTTGTGGCTATTCAGCTTCATCATGTGATCCCACACCTGCTCTTCACTTATGGGTGGTGGGGGGCCTTCACTGATCCTACACCCACTCAAAGGATCAGGGACTCAAGACACGCAGGAAGCCTGACTGCCAGTGAACACTGAGGCAAAGAATTGAGTACCTCAGTCTTCTCCATATCAGTCCCCACTTCCCTGAGGCCACTTCTTGTTGCCCTATCTCTTGCTACCTGGGAGAAGAGACCAACTTCCACCTCCCTACAGCATCCTTTCGTATGGTTGTAAAGAGCGTAAGGGTACTAACCTGCTGAAGTCTGGAAGTGATAGGAGTGTGACATGTAAAAGGTCTCCATGCAGCACCACTTGGCAGATAAAACACAGATAACCAAGGAATTACATGGGTTAATTAACAACTAAATCACTAACTGCAAAATGACACACAATCTAAACCAAAAAGTGCCAAGAGGATTGATTGCCAAAGGTTGTAAATTTCTAGGAACTCAGCTTCTGAAAAGTGTCAGAAAAACAGAAACTGGGAAAAATGGGGACATTCCAACCATCAAATCTTCTGGAATTGTTAGCCATCTGTTCCCAGAGAAATGGATGATTCATTTATCTGTTGTCATCTGCTCTACAACCCCATCACTACCACAGCCCTCAAGAAATGAGCCAGTTAGTAATAAATCCTGTATTTTAAACAGGAAATGATTCTTCAGCTGGGGATGTCTAAAAAAGAAACAAGCTGCTGTCTTCCAAATGGCATGCAGTGAAATGACTGTGCTCCTCAGCCAACTCTAGACAAGTTTAATGGCTTGACTCCATTGACTTATTGTTGTTATGAAATCTATTGGGGCAGGAGCAGGTTGAGTTAATGTACAAGGGGAGATGGAGATGAGACTGTTTACATTTAGACTCTGGGGTGTGAAGGGAAGCATCAGGGACACCAACCTTGCTGCTTCTGAGATTTTTTTGCCTCACTATAGTTCCTGGTTGCAGCCTGCAGCCTCTCGACTCCTGATGCACTGAAGGACAGCAGACCAGCCGTGTAAGGCAGAGGCCATGGCCATGCTTATGTCAACAGAAAGCAAAGCAGCTTATGAAAAACTCCTTCCTCTGCCTTGTCTTCCCTTCTAAAAACTTCATGTTTTACTGACACACAGATTACAGGAAAACAGGAAAGACACATGGTTACTGTCAATGGGATAAACAGATTCTAACAACAAGAGACAAGGTAGGGGATAGAAACAATCATTTGATTATGTGATGAATAATAGCTCTGAAAATGATAGGCTCTGCTGTCAATTAAAAAGGTCAGAGCTGGAGTGAAGAAGAGCAATTCCCTTGCTTGTAAATAGTGATGGCTAAAATGATCTTGAACCAACTGTCTCTTATGCACAAACTTGTGTGAAACAATAAGTGTTTTGAGGAGGACTGAGCATCATCCTGTTAAATCTGCAGAGATAAGTCTTTTCTCTGCGTGTGTTAGGTTCCCTCAGGAGATGAAAGCATCAGTCATTCAGTGGCTTTATAAAATAGGAGACACACTCTGCTGATCTTGCTTAGGGCTGATCCTCTATGAAGGACTTCAGTCTATTTCACTCGTCCTGGCATAATATCAATGTGGAGTCTTCTGAATCTTTTCCTGGGTGGTAGCTTGGTGGAGAAATTTTTCCTAACAACCAATGTAAATTTCCTTTGTGCAACTTAGAATTATAGAATCGTAGAGTGATTAAGGTTGGAAGGGACCTTAAAGATCAAGTAACTCCAACCCTCCTGCCATGGACAGGTATATCATATCACAGATCCCGCTGTACTAAAGGTATGCTTTTGTCTTCCTATGGTTTGAGGATGTTGAATAAATTTGAAATTCATATGATAAATATAATAGATAATTAGCACAAATACTTTTAGGCATTGTTGGGATGTGAGTCTATTTTCTGTAAAAAAGCACAATGCTCTCATTAAAAAAAATTTTAAAAACACCAAAAAGACCCACCAACTGAAACAACGAACCGTTTTTGGAACTGACAAAATACTTGTTTTGAAATGCATTTTTACCAGTTAGAAAGGTTCTGGAACAAACGTCATAACAGCCATGCATATTCAAATATTAAGTAAGAGACAGACCTTTTTGAAAGTTGCTTAATAAGGAAAAAATGGATGAAATATCACAGCTTGTGATAAAAAGAATAGGAGCTCAATGGTTCTTTGTGGCCTGGAAATCTGTAGTAGAGCACAATATTGAAAGATGCTAGTTTTATTAAAATGCCCTTAAACTACCAAGCCCGTTTCAGCTACCTTTGCTGTCAGTAGTACACAACTGACTTGGCACCCTCTGCACACTATAGCATTTTATAACAGAGATTTTCTCCCAAAACTGTCAACAGCAGTATTTCTTTTTTTTGCCCCTCTTTTTACTTCTCATTTTTCTCTATTATCTTGCTGCATTTAAACATGCTGTGAGACTGCTGTTAATTTCATTGATCTTTTGGCATTTCTCTATGTGTAAGGTTCTTAGGGCCAAAGTCTTTCTCAAGTTTTTATCTTCTTTTTTTAAATTGTTAGTATTACAAGTTTGGGTGTGTTATTGTTAATCTTTCTTTTCTGACAGCAATATTCTGCCAGTGAGAGTAAAATTTTCTGGTTCAGTTCAGGAGTCTTTAATCTTAACCCACTTATTCAGTCCATTGGACAGCTTACATAAAAAAAACCTCGGACAATTCCTTAGGTCTAAATCACATGCATAGAGAGCAGAGCTGGGTCCTGAATGAAGAAACAATTCAATGGGGATTCACTTTCATTCATTTTTCAATACTGTCTCTTTGTGTCAGTCTGAAAGGGAAAAAGAAAAAAAAACCTTTATGAGCTCCCCAGTAAACTCTGACTGGTTGCTCCACAGAATGCTTTTATCTTGTTATGTGGGAAAATAGTCTGTGGATTTGTGTTTGAGCAGAAACATTTTGATACGTGCTTTCAGGCTGGGACTTTAAACACACAAGTGCGCACACACACACACACACACACACACACACACACACAGAGACACATACTGCTTTCTGCTTCATCATTTTACTCTGACAGTTCTGGAACAACCAGACCGTAGGTGATCAAAGCTTGTGACACAACACTCATTGAGACAGGTGAGACAGATTAGAGACAACTGTTACAGATCTGTGGAACTGCACAGGCAGCTGCATCTCTCTGACATTTCCTTTGCCTTTAATTTTAACGACACTTTTCCCAAGCAAGTTTGGAATTGCTTCAGTTTATGTTGACGGCAGCTGAGCTATGCAAAATTTTTAGTCTCAAATACAGCTTCATTACCTGCATTTGGATTTCATTAGAAACATGACCTGGAGCCGTTGCTTGTACATTTTCCTAATTGCATAAATCACTGAAATGAGTTTCTACAATATACGTTTCCCAATAGCACCATGAGAACCTCACAGTTTCTCATGAAGTTGGTTGAAACAAAATGCAAGGGCTTTTGAGAAATGCTAAGGAAGGACAAAGTAGATATAAGTACAGGAAATAATGAAGGGTTTAATGAAGACACAGCAAGAAGTTCTCACAACATTTTCTTGTAATATCACTGTGGACAGAGCGGTTACTTTATTAACATAATTGAAAAACCTGGAAAAATAATGAGAAAGAGTTCAATTCTCACAAGAAAAATTAATCCCATAGACTTAACTTTAAAAAGTTGTACTGAAACAAAGAGCTCAACAGGACACAAAGCTTGAATCAGACATTCATAGCATGTTAGGAAAAAGTAGCCACAGTTTTGAAAGGGACAGAAACTCTCCTGATTGAAGGGATAACCCAGTCTAGAACACCTGAAACTACAGAGCACCTTAACATGGTGGCAACTTACTTATTAGGAGTCATATTCTAGTTCACAATTTTCCTCCCCAAACTTAAAGTAAAGTTCAAAAGTGAAAAATCTGTGTCTCTTTGATAACTACAATCAGCTGGCAGCTGCTGCCTTGGATCCTTATTGCAGAATCTGTTCTCCTGGGGGAACAATAACAGCTACTCTTCTTGAAGACGCAGGACTGTTGCTGATAGCTGGCGTGGCATCAATTGTGTTGAGCTATAGGTATTCATTTGGACAGCTCAGTTCCTTATGGCTGAATTAAATGGATACCCACAAACTGGTTAGCAACAATTCTCAAAAGCCCAAACCTACTGAAGACAAGAGAGACATGAAGGAACAATATATGTGTTCCAATGCCGAGGAGAACATCTTCACAACCTGTCCTTACAACCGTCAGTCTAAGACTTGCACCTCAAATATGTGTGCTCTCAGCCGTTTTCAGGCAATTTTTCTACTATGAAATTTTTCCTCTCTGGCCTTACTGTAGCAACTATCTGCAGAGAGGGTGATAGCGGAAGGCAGTGGCTGCCTGTCACTGTATGTCAGATTTTCCCATCTTTGTAGTGTGTCCATCCAATGCTAATGTACTTGTGGAAGTGGAAATGACATTGATTAAAGCTGGTCTTGCACTCCCCTCTATTTTCTGTGTTAAACAGCTTTGCTGAGAGCAGCTTTTGAGTAGAACTGACCGTGACTTGATCCACACAGCTGCCACTGACCACTGATAAATTCAGTGCAAAAGGAGGGCTGAGTAACATAGGCGGAGCCATAAACACAGAAGTGAAAGCACAAGCGGGTTTATTGGAAGTCTTTAAAGACTGCTAGATATGAACAGATTTCTGTTGTAAAGTACATGAATATGGGACACTGTACTGATACTTTCAAACCGTGCTTCCCAGAAATCAGTTTGTAAGTTTGGCTGGTGCAGGGTAACCAGGGTGACTAGTCACTTTGCAGTTACCAAACACCCAGTAGCATAACTTTCAGTAAATATCTATAAAATACTATTATCGATGCAAGTTAATACAGAAATGGCAAAGTAGCTGTGTTTCATTTGGTACTCACACAGCTGTTACCAATCAGAGAATGGATTTCTTCACCACTAGTTCTATGACTGAAATGTGGTTATCTTTTAAAGAGGTGTCTTTAACAAGAAGGCAGCATATATGTATAAAGGAACAGAGATCCCCTTAGAGATGAAATGTAATAAACCTAAAGAGAAAAATTAAACATCATCAAGTGGAGATTTTAATTGCCATTACTATAAACTCCAGATTCCAGATAGGTGTAACTTTCTACTGAATTTTGAAATTTAATGTAAGAGACAAGTAAAGAACAACACACTAGATATATTCATCAATAATTTGTGGGGGGGTTTTCTATATTTTCTTCTTAGTCATATCATAGAATATTGTCATCAATCATCTTGCATTTCATCCTCTTGGAAAACAACTTTAAGTGTGTACATCTGCTGTTCCTCTAGTCTTCTGAATTTAGCTCTCTGTCCATTTTTTTGTTTGGTCACAGAGTAGATATCCGTAACCCTAGGACTTGCATACAAACATTGACTTTCTTTAGGAACTGAAACAGGAAAATGACTTCACCTATTCCTAATTCATCACTATTGAAGAGCTGTAACACATTTTCCAGTGAGGACATCTTTGACATGTGCAGATTGAACTTCCTGTAAATTGAAGAAAGAATCACCTTAGATACAGGAATACAGTATTTTATTCTTGTTCTCCAGTCTAGTTTGCTGAATTAAACACTGTGAGGTTTTCTGGTCTGGAGTAACGTCCAGCTTTTCAGTGCCTGGGTAATCTGTGGAGAAAAGAAGAGAAATACTATCCTGAATAAAAAAAACCCCACCTTGTAATTCTTGTCAATAGAACAAAAGATTTAAAAGTAAAGTTGACAGGGAGTCTTGATTTGGCTGAAGTTACGATACTCTAATTTGAAAAACAAATTTGAAGGCATAGAAAGTTATCTTTTATCTTGCCTAACAAGGTATAAAAAATCTGTTTTTGTGTAAAGCCATTTGTGATTGCAGAATGTCTATACAACGTACTAGAACACATAATTTTAAAGGCAGCCACAACTTAAACAGAAAACATGCGTAGAAATGTGAAGTTTTATATGGTTACGGAGTTTTTTGTTTTTTTTTACAAATCATCACGGTTGGCTAAACCATCTATCAGGCAGGTCAATGACACCACTGTATCAAGTAATAACTGGTCTTATAAAAACCTCTGTCCTCCCAGAGACCTTGTTTTCCTCATAGGATCAAACCATTGCTGTTGCAACAAGGTAGCAAGAAAAGGTTACTCACAGAGGAAAAATCCAAAAGGCGATTTGAGAATAAAGCTGAAAGGGCCTTTGCAGTGTCATTGCACAGACTGCATCAGAAAGCAATGGTCATCTGCTTCATCCAAAAGACAGATTGTCCTTATCTAACAAATATTTTTCCATAGTGTCCATGAACTGCATTTTAATATGTGGATTATGGCCACATTACTCACACTCAAGGGTCCAAGAGTTGCATTAGCCAAAAGGGGATGATTTTTTAGTTGGACTCTCACAGGAGTCAGAAAAGAAATTTGTGGTTACAAGTGCTGACCAAAAGACTCCGAGGGATAGGAAAAGATCTTTGACTTTCACTGGTTCAGTTTCAGAGGTGAACTTTAGTGCCTCATCCCAAATGGAGGTCTGACAGCAGAATTAGAAATTAATCTTTTCTAGGGAGGAAATCTGGGGAAGCTGGGTAGCTCTTAAGGTAAATATCCCCCAATCCTCCTGGGGATCCTGAGGTCTTCTGCTGATGCAGTATGCTCGAGGCTGCTTGCACTGGCATTTTGTCTGCTCTGCAGCCCATTCACCACCCTGCACGTGGGGTGGTCACATTTCGATCTCCAGGTTTAAATATAGAAGGACAGACGTGGGAAGGTTTGCTCTACTTGCTAGAGCGTCTCCTCATTAACAAGATAATGTTTTCCAAGCTAATATCATCTGCATCCACTGTCCATTTTACTTAAGTTTTGCAGGATTACAGTCTCCTGAGCAAGTTTGTCCCTCCTTGTTGCAAAGCTCTCTGATTTCTAGAGACAACATTCTCTATAATGCCATGCTTCATCTTTTTCTAGGGAAAGTGAGCTTTAAAATGCATGATGGTTAAAGTTGTTTCTGCTTTACACTGTCAGACTATTAAAATACATTCTGAAGAAAATGAGTGGACTCATTAAGATATTTTATATTCCCAACTCACTCTCTCACTGCAAATTTAAAAAATTCCTGGGGTTCTCAACTGTTATTCCTGCAGTAGCTCTCAGACTAGCCAGTAAGCACACTCTTCCGTACATGTTTTTAACATAAATATTGTTGATTTTGACATGAACTCTACCTCGAAGTAATGGACAGTTTATAATGCAGCAGTGTAATAGATAGTATATATTTAAGACATTTTGGAAAACCTGACGTTCTCTTGCTTAAACATGACTACTGGCAGTTTTAACATCCTTGAGAGAGAAACCTTCAGTATTCCAATAAATCATAAATATATATTGTATTTGGTATATCTATAAGTAGCCTGGAAATATTGACCAACAGAATACTATTTTAAATACAAAATACTTAATTTGATGAGACTGGGCTGAATTTTTTCCAGCCTGTATTAGTTCCTTTAGGGGGTCTCTCACTCACACAGGCTTTACCTTTGATGTATTTTGAAGCCTGGCCTTCAGTTCTCCTCCTAAGTTCTCTGTTTCCCTCAGGCTGTAGAGGGTGCAGCATGCCAGTCTTCACCCATCTCTTCTGCTACTGCTTCTGTGGAAGCTTGAAGTCTTTGCCTCTGGCACTGAGACACAGAAAAGGTCATGCAGGATGTTTGATTGTGTCATTCTACCTTCCAGAGACTCAGAGAAAGTTTGCAGAAGGCAGTCACTGCTTCACACAGGTAATAAATAAGGTGCATTTGGATACAGTGGGGTAGAATGTCACGGCACATAGAGGGGATCCCAGGAGAGGGGACAATTGGTGGGAACATGCAGGTGGAGCCCGAGGGAGGATGATCACAGCAAGCTCAGTGGGGTCTGCTCCAAACTCCTCACTTGCATGTCTCAGGAGGCATCCAAACCACAGCAAAGCAGGGAGCTACGTGCAGAACTTGTAACGCAGAAAGAGGAAATACTTAAAAACATTTAAAACCACAGTTAAACAAATTAATGGAAATAATATTCTGAAGGGAAAATTACGCGTATTTGAACATTTCCATGACAGAATGACTCAGTTCTCAGACCAAAGATTGAGGTTTTCAGCTTCAAGTTATACGTGGGCTTGAAAATAATCCTACATCCTTTTTCCGGCTTATATTCTTGTCAGAAACAGTATGAGCTCAGCAATCAGAAAGGATACCATATGTTGGTGACAGTTCAGTAGATGGAACAAGAGACATATCTTGGCAGATTTAGTTGCAGGTAGCAATTTTTGTTAGAAAACTTTACAGATGTAGCATGAGAAAGTGTGACTAGAAGATAGGAAGAGGAGCAAACAGAAGCCACTTTTACCTGTCTGCTTTTGCAGATGATAACTGTAAGCTCTCACAACTTCATTGCCCTGGAGAGTATATAACTACGGGAAAAAATTGAAGAATTGGGTTCATTGATATAGTATTCTGAACAGAACAACAACAGTGTTGCATATATTCTCAGTTGTCCAGGATTTTTATTTTCATTTATTATATCACCCTGTACTTTTGCACTTGCACTAGGGTGCTTGCATGTGCTGAAAAACATTTGCAAAATCAAGAACTTGTCTTTGCTGTGGAGTTAAAATGGATTTGTCTCCTGTCTTGTGGATATACAGTATACTGCAAAGGGGTTACTTTTTGAAATTCAGTAGAAAGGTGCTGTTTGTCTTCTACTTCCTGAGTATGGGATTCCTTTCTGATATTTCATAAGAAAGTTCTAACAGTGAGAATACTAATTTATGCCATTTTTCCCAGGGATGTGGTGGAGTTCCCACCACTGGAGGTTTTCAAGATGTGTCTGGACAGAGTGCTGGGTAATCTCAGCCAGGCTGCATTTCCCATAAAATATTAGACCAGGCAATCTTTTGAGATCCCTTACAGCCTGAGCAGTCCTATGATTCCGTGGTTCACTAATTTCTTTTTGCACACCGATAGAGGCCTGTGACCAGCTTAGACCTCTGAGAAATCGTGTTAGTTGTAACTGGTACTTTTAAAAAGAATAATAGTAGGAGCACTGTTGGACTACAGTTGCACAATCTCTCTCCTCACTTACAAAAAAGTCAATATTTTACAGTACATTACTGTTTATTTGCAGACACTTTGTATCAATTTTTAATTTTGTTTTAATTTACTTGATCCTTTGCACTGTTCTAAGCATTCTGTTTTACATTCTAAAGAGAAAATAAATAACAAGCCTTTTCCGACATTGTTAAAATGGATTTGTTCTAGGTCCTAGACCATTTTGTAATATGCACTGGAGCTCAAGGTCAATACAGTTGACTTCCTTTTCTAGCAGAGCTTACAAGAAGTATTGACAATTCCCACTTTGCCTCACATATAGTATTCCTTGCAACATGCCTGGGAGGCTTTGTGGATGCAGCCTTTGTGAGGCCATGTCTGCGAAACATCATCTGCACATCATTTTCCCCCAGAGCAGAAAATTCAATACTGCAGAAAATACTGTTCATTTTTCTGGTGAAGGAAATGGGAACCAGAAAAAAAATAATATGACATTTTTAAAAAAGAAACGTAATTGAACTCAGAACCTTTACCATTTGCAAATTGGGAAAGGCAACACAGGCCTCTGCAAAGCTTGAGATGAGCTATTGTATGGGAAGAGATGTCACACTGCTAAGTCTGAAAGATGAAGAAGCAGAAATCAGTCTCTCTCCAGTTTAGACCCTGGTTCTTGTGGCAGTCTCCTCTTTGGCTGGTGACCTGGTGGCATCTTTTGCAAAAGGTACATAAACCCAGTCAGAGCAGCCCTACAAAACAGCTCCTGGGATGCCTGTTTCCTTACTGGGTACCCCATTAAGAAAAGTGTGTCAAGGCTTCACTTCCCCGGTCCTTTAGCAATTCAAAGGTTCATTAGTAACTATTGTAATCTCAGAGGCTCCTTCAAGCATCAGCCCATCTAGAAGTCATTTATTCTGTTCATTAAATGCCGAGGAAGCTTCTGTTACGATTGAAATCCTGTCACTAAAAGGAGCAGAAGCATCAGGGCTGTTTGCTGACCTCACACCCGTACTGGGTTTTCAAGTCCTTTGTTTGTCGTGCTATGGAAGTTAAGTGTTCTTACTGGGTCCTCACATGAGTAACTTTGTTTTGTTGTTTTGTTGTTGAGTATAATTTACTGTGTCTTTTTTTTAGTTGATTCAGCTAGTAACTATGCTGTATTTGACCTAAATAAAAAATTACCTTTTGGCCATAAAAAGCTTTTTAAAAAATTTTAAAAACCCTTGAGATCCTAATGTACTGTTAAAGACTAGCCAAATGACAAAAACTGTAGCAGCCATGTTTTCTGGAATAGGTTCTGTTTCTACTGATTCCACCATCACTCTAGATATATCTATTTCATACAAAACATAGTGCAGTATTGTTTAGGCTGCAATTATTGCACCTCAAGTTCTGTGTTTCAATTAAATTTTGCATGTGGGTTAAACAAAGAGATTTCTTGTCTCCTCTCCTATGTGTCTATTTACTCTAATTTTTTCTTGATATATTTAGTGCAAAGGCCTGCCGTAAAATGACAGGGGCATTTTCATCTAGACACAAAGCAAAGTTTTATCTTATTGAAGAAGACAACATCATCAGCTACATCGAGATTTACCACATTAGAGTTGTATCTTCATCAGACAGAAAAAGTGAAGTTCAGCCCTCAAGGACTGAACACTCAGTCGCCATCAAAGTTTTTACAGTGCTATGTTAAGGATCCCTTGGAAGCAAATCTTGTAACACCTTTCTGAGTTCCTTTGGCTGGTGGGGACTGGGAGCCATGGAGTCGGGGAGGCACTCCTGCTGCCACAGGACACAGCTGATAAGAGGCTTTCCAGAGCCCCCACCTGCATGCCATGTCAAGGAGCTCTTCTAGGAGCCCCACAATCACTATGCCACATTTAACCAGTGCTGTCGTCCTTACTGGAGCACTCTTCATGTTCAGAAAATCTTCCCTTTTCTTCCTCTGAAGCTCTCCTGTTGTTGTTTGCAGCTTTAGCACTAAAATAAAGCACAGTTCTGTTCCAGTGTGCATCTGGTGGCATGTAGCTCACATCCCAATTGTGCATTTTCCTCTATCTCTCTTACACACACACACACACACACACATATATATATACACATGTATATATACAGATGCATGCACTTCAAGATATAATCCTTCACATATCCACCCTTCTTCCCCTACACTGTAATGGACCTGAACCATCTTTTGTGAAGCCCTGCATTCATTCAGCAGCTTCTCTTTGCCATTACACAATTCAGAGCTGTGTTGGCACCAGCATGGAAAAAGTCTCAAGCTTCCACAAACAAATGTCACCATTCAGAAAGCTCTGGCTGCATCCCTTTCTCCACTGTCACTGCTTCAGTTCCTGCGATCCCTGCCTGCATCCTGCCAAAGTCTGGCATTAAACATGCTGGATATTGGCCTAAAAAGGCTCTAGACATGGTTTTAATATTTTGCTGTTATCATTCTTAAGCAGTAAGGTATTTTACCTTGAACAAAGAGTTAGATTTAATGGAGTGTGCAGCACATGCATTCCTAGCAGAGAGTGACTGGATTTTGTTATGATAACACCCCAAACCAAAATTGACAAGTGCTCAGCTTCAGAACCGCTCAAGTCAGCTGTGCTTGTAGTTAATGCATTAGACATTTCCCAGAACACAAAATGGGAGAAGCTTCCAGGAAAAAGATGAGTGTAGGAAAGATTAAAGACAGTTTCTATAGGCGGTGCTGGTGTTCAGGAATGACAGTGAGGGAGACAATACATCAG
The DNA here is from genome assembly GCA_013397895.1 of Origma solitaria. NCBI lineage: Eukaryota > Metazoa > Chordata > Aves > Passeriformes > Acanthizidae > Origma > Origma solitaria. Next base: position 172,271 of record VZRL01002178.1, read on the forward strand.
CAGTTGGATTTTACACATTCATGTGAATTCCCTTTACTTTTAAAGAATCAGAAGAGACAGAGGCAATCGGAGATGAAATATTGGCATGACACCTGGTTTCAGCACACGGCCTTGTTTTCTTTGCTTACGGCTTTGCCATTCTTTAAGTTGAATGAGCTGAATTACCCCGGCTGGTTTCTGAACACAGACTTCGCTTTGGCAAGGCAAACATCAAGACCTCCAGCCACTGCATCAGGAACATGCCCTTTTCAATTTCCAGGGAAAAAAGGGTCAGTGTTCGTCTGCACAGTTGTGGTTTGCATATGGAGTGGAGAGTTCTCAAGGCTCCCCATGTTGCAATCCCATTACTCAGTCAGTTGCCTTGTTTCCTATGACATCCTAGTGCTTCTGGATCTTTTCCACAGATTTTAAGGTGCAGGAATCAGTGCAGGTTACGCTGTCTTTGACAGCACAACAATACAGAGGGAATTCAGACACTTAGCATGTTGCACAGGGATGAAAATAAGAACGAGGAATTAAACTAGGATAAGAAAAATGTCCCTGTCAGGAATGCCTTCACGGAAGTAAGCCTTCTTGTGTTGCAAAGAGGCACTTGAGATTTTCAAGAACAGTGTGGCATGCATGATCTTTCTGTGAGGATGAAATAAAAGAGCAGTTCAAGTGAAATCTTATGTATTTTCCACTTTCAAAATTCGTACTCCAATCTCATAAAAAGCCATGGGAAAACTGAGTTTGAGAACACATGTCATAAATATATGGCAAACACATAGTGTATGGCTACCAAAATTATTCCAAAGCAAAAATTACAAGCTTGGAAAATTCAGATAATGACTTTTTTATGTAGTGATACTCTATGGTTATTATCATGTGGTTATGATTAAGCCATGTTGGTCTCCCGAGCCCTAAATTAGATTAAACAATTTTAAAGGGAGATTCCTTCCAGCCCTTGAAATAGTGCCTAAGGCATAATGAAAGTAGTTTCAATAACCCAAATATACCTGTTCATAATTTAATAGGAAAAGAACCCCAGAAGTTATATTTAAATTTTTATTTCTCAGATTTACTACACTTTGTCCACTTGGCAACTGTAATCTGCAATGCCTCAGAACAGGATTTCAAAGTTATTATTTGCTCTTTCAGTATCTTTCCCTGCAAGGCTCTAAAATTGTCTGGACTAGCTTGCACACCTTATGATACACATCCACACAGTTTCTGTGAGTTATTGCTTTAAGGAGCTCTTATGTGTATGGTTATTGAATACAGAGATCATTCAAGCTAGTAATAATGCTGTGTTTTCTTTTAAAATGTTTTTTAATCTATTTTCTTCGTATGCTAAAGAGTTCTGTACAATCTTTAGTGTAATTAGCTTCTACAAAAACTTCTCAGGGAAGGAGATGTTCTTTTCACTCTTTATAGGCAAGAAAGGAACTGGCTTAGTCAAGATTAAAAATTAAATTTGTTGTAGAAAAGAGAACTGAATACAGTTCAAGAAGTCCCTAAGTACTTCTTGAGTCAAAAGTACTAGCTTTACAGTAACCTTAACTTCATGGATTTACGGAAATTTTTTTGTGACTTAGAGGAAAAACAAATCCATAGATTGTGTTCTGGTGCTCAGAGTGAGTGTTCTGGTGCTCATACATTAACATGACACAGTCTTAAGTAAAATAAAAGAGTAACTGTTCATATAACAATGTACAGACAACAACTGCATATCATAGACAAAAGAAACAAACAATTTTTTGACATGTATAAAATAGTGTGGTTTTTCTCTGTTAGGGCACAAAAAATGTGTCAGAATTGCAGAATACTTTTAGCCCGTCCTTTCACAGTGTTTTATAATTTTGTGTCTATAGACAATTCTGAAAACTCACATGAGATTTGCATTGTAAATATCAAGCCACTTGAGCTCCTGCTGCTGAAGATACATTGACATTAGATGCTCCAGACACTGGCAAAATATTATGAATTATAGATTTGGAAGACAGGAATAAACACCACTTACTTTCTCCAAAGTCCAGCCCAGTCAGGACATAACTTTAAATTTCAAACCAGCTCAGGAATGTTTTCAGCTTCTTTATTACCCAATATTTTACATGAGAGTAAGGGACATGTCCTTCTACACCTCATAAATTTGACATACTGTAGTTTGAAATCTCATTGGCCTTCAGATGCAGCTTATAAACATTAAAGATCTTATGGACATGTTTTTATACTGTTACTCTCTACCAGTGCTATTTTTGCAAACATGTTTTGTATTTGTCCTTTCCATGAACTCTCAATTTTGTTTAGCAATGATATTAAACTATTTTACTATAAATCTAGGGTTTTAACTACTTTGGGGTTCTTGAGATTACTGGTGCATGCTCAGAGAACTTGTACACATAATTTTGTCCTCTGGAAGTACATTAAATAACCATAAATTATACTGAAGTGTCTTGTGGAAGAATGCCTGCTATTCTGCAGCAAAAATCTTAATCAACCTCTTTATACATTGGTAGCATATGGCATTTTAAAAGCCATGCAAAGTCAAAGCTGTGGCTTAACTTGTAAATGCAAATTAAACGTCTTATCTCTAGTCCAACGGATGTGTGTACACCACCCAAAAGAAGATTCTGTAATTACCTACTAGCACTGCTTTATTAATACAACCTTTCAGCCTGTCTGGTAACTTGATGTTGTACAAGTGAAATCCAGTCCCTCTATGTTTAAATGGGCCCTAAAGGAAGAAAGTTATTTTTGCATATACAGGATTTAACTTAGAGATTCATACATCTATGTGGTGATCACTGGTTTGTGTTTCATTGGTATGCGTATAATATACAGCTTTTTATTACACATTTTTAAGTATAATGTAAATTTTATCTTCCCTCTCTTGGTCGATGTTGCTTGAACATTTAAGAGCCAAATAAATTGTAGAGAATCTCTGCTGTGATCTCGCTAATATGATACTGGATTGAGTTACTATGGAAAAGCATGAATGAGAAATGTCGAGATGTTTTATAATCACAGTCTCCCTGTCAGAAAATGCAAACCATCGATGATAAAACATATCCATACAATCTAATTGCCTCAAGGAAAAATTTATCTGAACTTTGCCTGACGACAAACCTTAAGGAATACCAATTTGTACATGTTCACTCAACAACCTTTGAATTTAGCAGTTATATAAGTAAAGGTGCTGTCCTCCTCCACGCCTGAAGCCTTTAATTTGAGCAGTTTTGCCTCTGAAGGTGCTGACCTCCCGCTCCAAATGCCTGAGTCCCTGGTGGATGCCAGTGTGCTGAGCAGTGGCACTGAAGGCGCGCCTGAGTTCTCTTTGGGATTTTGAGGGCCAGAAAGACTTCCCCACTGATGGCTGTGCTCAGGTCTTGAGGCACAGCGCCTGTTCAAATTGTGCCAAAAATCAAAGACTTACTGTTTAAAAAACCAGTGCTATTTGATAAGACAGCACCAAAAATTTTCTATCAGCTTTTACGCTAGAATATTTGGAACAGATGTATTTTTTCTGCCAGGCAGAGGGAGTTTCTCCACAGACAAACCTTCATCCAACTACTTCTGTTTCTTCAGTATATATTTGTCTAGTTCACTGATCTTTCTCCAATGTTTCCAAAAAATAAGACCTCTTTCAACACTGTAGTCAAGGACTTTCCAGATATGTGCTGGGGGAGACAAAATTAATCTCCTGAAAAAGTAGTTGTTTATCAGAACATTCTCTGTTCTGAAATTTTAATACAAAACCTTTCTCCTAAATCCAACTTATTTCCATGGGAAGAATCATATATCATGAAAAATGCAGAGCAAAGTCCAATCTGCATAACCCCTGGGGCTAAGACTTTACCATATGCTCTTTCCTTATGCTGCTGATGCCTCTGGTTCTCAGGGAGAAAATGCATTTCCAAAGACATCTGCAAGCATGTAACAAACACATTTGTGAAAATAGAGGAGGAGTTTCCACAGTAAAATGATTCCTATGGGAAACACAGATTTCTTCTTTTTTTAGATAAGAAGCCAGCTTGTAACTGAGCAGCCACTGGTTGTATCACTGCCTTTCAGGTAAAAGGTTATCCCAAAATATCCATTTTGTTTCATTTGTTGACATTAGTATTCTAAGATTTTTGTCATGATGTGCAACAAAACCTCTCCTCCATGGATTAATTACCTTGGCCTCAAAGCCAGACAGAGCAGCTGTCATTCACATGAATCATTGCACAGATTAAGATTTGGATTATTTCCCCTCTTTTCAGTGTTTTACAGATTAAATGCCTCAATTAGACATTATCCCTTGCTACACTGCCATTTATTTCCGTCATTCCTGAACATGTCACTGTTGGCAAGCCATGCTGGGTAAGAAGATGCCAGCCAGATTCGAGTAATTGTTTCTGAAGGCAGTGTCTACTAGTTTTTGGCTCTCTGTGGTGAGATAGCTCTGTTGAAATAATTAAGACTGACTGAGGATTCTCCAAGTGCTCTGCACTCACACCATCCATAGCTATTAACTTTTTGCCCTGTCACCTCAGAAGAAAAGGGGGTAATATCACCTGAGGTTTACTGTTTAGGGAATCGTACTTTTCTCTGTTCACCTCTGCTTTTAACAAGACGCTCTCTGCTCTCCTTTTCACCTTTGCAGCACAAGACTGGCTTTGCTGTATGCAAGAACATATGGTGGCTCATTAACTAGTCATCCTACAATTTCCTAAATCTTCCTGCCCCCTTGACGCTTTCATTTTCCTGAACTCCTTCTCTGCTATGCCATTAATACAACCTTGACACAAATCTTGCCAAGAAAATCCCATTAGTTCCACTGCAGGCCTTTAATTTTGGTTCATCAACCTGCTCAATATAACTTGATTAAAAAATATTTTGATGTGTGTTGACTGACAAGGCCAGACCGACATTATCCAGGCTAAATACTTATTAGAAAAAGTACAGCCTGCGTTTTCTTTTCTGTCTCAGATTTAATTCTTTCTCATCAGTTTCAAGTTTGTGGGTACAGGCTTGGCTGGATGGGAAGACACAAAACGAGGTATAGCAAATGTGAAATATCACAAACAGCATGAAACCCTGTCCATGTTTGTGTGCATCCTTCTTGATATTCTTTCAAACAAAGCAAACGGTTCTTAACTATAAGCAACAAATTTGTGTTTATGCTGCTGTTTTCTAGGGAAAATAGTCTTGGTTGTTACAGTAGCGCATTCTGTGGGGTGAAGAGGCAGCTTTTGTAGTTTTTATTCTGAGTGGAGTCCAAAGGTAAGCATGCAGCTTCTTCTATTCAGCTAGAAATTCTTCTGCTTGTGGCTGGCTGGGGTCTTCTTTTTTAGGTAGGCTGGCTTTGCACAGAGCCACGTTGTACTTTCCTGAATGCAGAGTGAGGGCACTGCAAACTCACTTGCGGTGGTAACTTCACTGCAGGGTATGTTATCAAAGAACCAGAACATTAGCTCTGCTTACATTTGAGAAATGCATTTTATATATATCTGTATATATAGCATTCTTGACCCTCAGTCTTGGCTCCAAGCTGTCCAAAGTGTCCAAAACATATACATAACAGATGTTTCTTTGTTTCACACCAGCCACTGTAGACACAGCTGATACTCTTCAGTGGACATGTTTATTGAAACTTTCAGGCAAAATATCTCAATCACCTGGTTAGCATTTTAATTTGAAATCTGCCTTTCTTCTGCACACTGCTTCTCTCATTCCCACGGGGGGTTTTTTGGGTTTTCTTTTTTCCACTCCTGCCAACCTTGAACTGTGTTTTTCCTGGAGTTTTCATTCTTCCCTGGACTGTGAAGCTCAGACATTTAAACCACTCTTTTTTTTTTCTCTTTTTTTTTTTTTTTCTTTTCACCAAGCAAAATAACAAAAGGGGGAAATTGTGTCCACTTCTAAACAGATCTTTACCACAAATCATGTTTGAAACTGATGATTTCAAACACACGATCAAAAAGCCTTTGGCCTGCTGTAGAAAAAGGCTTTAACCACAGCTTTCTGTACCTTTTCAGCTTCTATCCTAGACCTATTTCATCAATTGATTTATTGAAGCTGAAACCATATGGCTCAAGAGGAGTGTCTACTACTCTGACCACTTGGACAAACAAATAGTTTGCAGGTCTTTACTTATGGTGTTTATATTGTTGTGTTTAGAGAGCCTTGTTCTAGACCCACACCTTAAAAAATAGGATTACTTTTTACTAAAGCAGCAGAGTAAAGCCAAAAGACAGGCACAGGCAAGTTCAGTGTGAGACAGACATGTAGTGTGTTGCTGTGAGTGCTTCCTCGTTGCACCCACACAGCTGCAGCATGGCGTGCACAAAAAGTCTTCCCAAATGTGAAATAACAAAGATACTAATTCCTCTAACTTCTCCAGGGAAACTCTGGAGAAATCACCTCCTTTCCGAGATAGAACTGGCCATGTCACCTTCTGAAAACAATTGAACTGGCCGCTGAGTGTGCAAAATGTTGATAGATTTCCTTTAGCTATTTCTCTCCTTACTGAGCTCATTAGAACTTTAATTCCACTCCAACTGTCACAAAAATAAGGCATGAGTAAACTCACCAGGGAAATAATGAATACAAAGGCATAATTCAGGCAAATTTCCCTCTCCTCAAAGTCTGAGTGTATAAAGTTTGAAGAAGTCACAAATGAAACCAGATACAATTAAAACACAAGGCTTCACTTTAAAGATCATATTTTCTATATCTATTTTAAAAAATTCTCTCAGTATCAGTAGGTTTCTGGTGTTGAAGTTTTTCCTATGTAAAATGGCTTTTCCAGCAGTGAAGATCCACTTTCTACACAAAAGAAGCAGTTTTGCCTCCCAACATCTGTTGAAAATGCTTATTAAAAACTTGTACTGGACAGCCTGGGTTTGATTTCCATTTAACAGTGCCTTAGTGCATGTTTGGAGTTCTTTTGCCCTCAGACTTTGTCAAGTGTGCACATAATAACACAAATAAGTGTGTTTGAGCACCCTGCTGCAGTCCTTCACAAGACACAAACTGAAAGAGCGTCTGCTATGAAGCACATGGTTTAAAGCTTAATCAATATGTTGAGACAAAAATGCAGCAGAACTTCTCATTATTCAGAGGCTAGTTCTTGAATATTGGAATCTGAGACATTTGAAACATTTTGAAAGCTGGCATTTGGAAAAATGTTAAGGGTGGTGGTGGCGATACTGCCATTTTCTGGGAAAAGGAAGTTGCTAGTGCCATTTATTCAAACATGAAGGCCTTTCTAGGTTCAAATTTAAATTTAAGTGGATTATTTAGAAATCAATTCTTAAAATAGAGCAGAGGCACAAGTGTCTTTTTTCAGGTGCTCTCTCCTGGCTTTAAGTGTGCAGAGCTCATGTGTACCGAGCTGCTCTTTCAGAGCGGCTCAGAGGAAAGGCACCTGGTCCCCAAAGGCTGCAGCTCCAGCCACCTCCAAGTGACTACCTACACCTGAGACATTTTATTGATGCATGTTTAATATAAAGAAGAGGTGTCCAACCACCCTCATTCAGGTGAGTAGTCCCAAGATTTGGCCTGTTTCACCTTGTGAAGAATGATCGATTATCAAGTCCATATCAGAGCTCCTATCCAAGGCACTGAAATGTAGGAAAAATCCCTAAATTATACATACAATGCACCATTGAAAAGGTGTGAACACAAGCTGATTCCCATCTCATTCTTAAAAGTCTTCCCAAGGATTTGGAGGATGACTGGTGAGAATAAGAACAGACTGAGATGTAATTTGTCTTTATCATTTTAGTTACTTAAGAGTTCAAGAGACACATTACACTTGAAAATAATTTATTCTGAGGAAGGATTTTTTTCTGCATATAAATAATTTGCTTGCAGTGCAGACTGAGCTCCATATGTATTGTGTCTTAGTGGTTATACCTCTAATAATAGGACATGTTGGGAAGAAAGATTGTTCAATGATTCAGCCTACTATTTGATAGCCAAGCACCTTCCTGTTATGAAAGCAAGGCACTCTGTTGGAAGTTAATGATACTAGCTGTTGGCAACCCAGTCTTTTCAAATAATACTCTCTCGTACCCCTCAAGTACACAGAGGTAACTAAACACATTCACAGAAGGAAAAGAAAAAAAAATGAAGCAAGTTCCTGATTTCATTATTACTTTTCTCAGAATTCCTCTCCTCTACAGATCGTGAAGTCTGTCAAACATGCCTTGCAAAAATGGGAATATATGAGTAATTCACTAAATTTTTAAAAAGGGAGAATTACACATATTCAATTTTTCTTTATGTGAAAAATTGTTGGTGAACTCTCTAGAGCAGGTCCTGATTCCAAATGGGAGGCCATGCTAGGTTAGAACTGAGCTGCATGCCTGGAAAAGAGACAGACTGGAATAAAATAATTATATTAAGTCATTCTTCATCCTTCTCACTCTTACCTGTCTTGGATATGAGGACAAATGCTTTAGCTCTTCGATCTTGATCTGTCTGAACAACCAACAAGCCCTTTAAAACAAATACTGAACTTCGAATATCTATCAGTTAATGTTTACACTGCAGAGTTTTGTTATCATTATATTTAATACTCCTAAAATATATGGTACAATTATGTTAATATATGAGTCACTTGTCTCAGAAGCTCTACAAGATAAGAACAAAAGGTTGTCCACCATACACAGAACTGTCCTGGATCTGTCCTAACCGAAAAACCTCCATCTTGTTATCTCCATCCAAGCATTTTTAAATGTGATGTTCCTCTGGGTGGATGGTTTTTCACTGAGCTTCAAGCGGTGATCATGTTCCCTTATCAAGTAGGAGTGACACTGGTGCCAGCAGTATCCGGGCTCTATGAAAATACAGTTTCTACACACAGTGAATTGTATTTGAATTCCTGTGAACACAAAAAATTGCATCTGCAATTGCTTCTCAGAAAATAAAGTTCTCTAGTCAAAACAGATGTGTTCCTTCCCCAGATTTCATGGCATCTGTTTAGGAAACAGGCTCTGACTGTGTGACTCTGCCTGTGAAAGGAAATGTGGGTGACTTTGTAGGAAATGGAGCTGAAAACAGCTCGTGTTACATGCAAGGTACTTCCCTCTGTGTGCACCTAGGAAAAGGAATGCAGAATCCCATAAGCTACACTAAGGAGCAGCTTATTCACAAGGCAACCAGAAGGCCTATAAATTCCTGGCAGATGAAACACTGCAAATATCCTGCATGCTTATTTTAAGAGAAACCATAAAAAATAAAAAAAAGAGGTCAGTATCACCAAAATATATGTTGCAAAGGAGACCAAGGCATCAGATAAATTGCAGTGTTTGGCCTGTATTGGAGAGATTTGTCTCAAGGCTCAGTAATTGCTACAGTCTGCTGTGTAAGAAGGATGGCAAGAAAACAGGTAGGTTAAACGGGAGAAACCATCTCCATTCCCTACAATGAAATTACACTCTTGCATAAAACCAGGGCACTCTTTTCTGGAAGATCTGTCTGTATTCATGTAGAAAGAAAGAACCAAACATAATTATTTGCAGTGCTACCATGCATATAATTACAATTGTGAAAATATGTGAAATGGGACAAAACATTTCCTGGGCTGTTTTCTTTAGAAGGACACAGAAAACTGTATAATAATAACCCTAACAATCTAGAAAAAGACAACTTCTGCTTTGACACATGGACATAGCTTTGAAGAAATTTTGGCTGTCCCGACAAATGAAAAGACACTGAGATTTTTATGCTGCCTGTCCTAGGTTAACACACAGCCTGAGGAGTAAAAGTCATGCTGGAATTATTTCCAAAATACATTATTAAACTTTGTTTTCTTAACTCTTTATCTTTTAGTTCAATATCCTTCTAATATACAAATGCCGGGAACATTCCCAGTGGGAAAATAGACCAATTTCCCCAACACTGATTGTTACAAACCATTTACAGATTTTCTTTCTTTTGTCACTTTTCACTGACCCTTTAAAAGCAGACTCCAGTCCTCTCCAGTTTTGCAGTCCACAGCCTGAAAACTACTACTCTAAACACCTACAGGTTTGATATGTTGTTGTTTTTATCTGTGAATTGTGTTTTTATGCAGTTGCTGTTCAGAAGTAGATCAGTATGCGCCAGCAGCTCATGAGCTGGAGAAGAGGGGATGCTTTGGATCATCCCTCAGCATGTCATGTCTGTGGGAGTCCTGATCCCGCGACGGTCTGTTTCACAGATCACACAAGCACAGAGACATACACACACACAAGCAGAGAGAACATTATCGTTTTTAATCATGAGCAAATATCTGCCGCCAATTTACAGATTTGCAAGCTGAATAAGCCATCAGGGTGGATTTTTCCAGAACAAAGAAGAAAGAAAGTAAGTTTTTTGGGGACAGCAGGACTCAAGCCGCTCTTCTTTAATGAGAACTCCCAGCCTCATCTGCAGCGACCTTCACGGCAGGCCTCCCACGGACTTCAGTTGGGTCAGGGCTTAGCTTTGAAAACTGTACACTGGAACACGTCTCTGCTCAAAGAGCGTTTACAAATTGAGGGAAATGGAACTTGCCCATTTAATGTAGAGGCCTTTAAAATCCCCAAGCAGTTCATTTTCTGATGTTCATTTCCCCACCATAATGCAACTGCATTGTAACCTCAGAACCAGAGGTTCCACCATGTGTCACCAAGACCCTGATTTGCAGAGAGTAACAGGGCTCTGAAACTGCACCAAGTTACACCAATGGTAGAGCATTACCAAGCTTTTGGTTTAGATGCGCATTTTTTTTTTCACTGTATGAGGAGGAAATGTAGTTCAAGGTTGCCCAATGTTAAGACAAACATAACAGAGCAACAAGCCCATCACTACTGTTTTTCAACATGCAGTTACTTTCTCTACCCTCAAAGAGCTCCATATCCATATCCTTCCGAGACCAGCATTGGCCACATGCTTACGTCTAATGCTTAGGGGATAAGTGGTTTGACTACCATAAGCATCTTGCTTAATCTTCTAAGTCATGCAGTTCCACCTGGTGTTAAAGATATAAAGGTTTCATCTTTGTAGGTTTGTTTAAAAAGTGCCAGATTCTACGAGTTGTTCCCACTTTGCTCAGTGGGAAAGCAACTAACAAATACATAAAAAACTTGTAATCTCGATGCCAAAACAGGTTTATCACAACCTAGTTTGTCTTTCCACAATCATTAAAAAAGTGTGTAGATATCCATTCAAGCTCTAGCAAAATTAGCTACTACTAACATCTTTAAAACATCAATCTGTCATCCTCCACCAGCATATAAAGACATACAGGTTTGTATGACTGACAAAGCAACTATATTTTGATGAAGGAATTTTAAACCAAAAGTGGTAATTTCTCCACTTTTTGAAAAACCCTTCTACTGGGGTTTCATTATTTTCATTTTCATTCCTCTCTACTAGGCTTATAAAAGACATGAATGCCATTATCCCATTTCCTACTGAGTTTGCCCGAGACTTTAATGCCAGGAATTACTTGCTCCCGTAGAGCAAATAACTATGATAAGTAACACGGTACTATTGTTACTCTGCTGTTCCAGATGCTCAAGTTAATCAAAAGAGTAGAAAAGATGGCTTTTAGAGCAAAATTTTCTTGCCATTTTGTCAAAACCTGTGCATTCCATTAGCTCTAAGCAAAACCTCAGCAAGTAGCAATCACAGTGCTATAAATTTTCACCCTGTTGTTCTAAAGTTATTATTTAAAGGCAAGAAAATATCACTTGAACAGAACAAAGACTTTCATTATTTTTTATGAATGTATTACTGTTACTAGCCATGATTGCAAAGATTTAGGTACACTCTACTAAAGAGTTGAGCTTTACTTCTAGCTTGAGTTTATCTAGCTTCAAATGTGATCTTTAAGATGGATTTTGCAGTACTGTTGCCTTCTAAAGGTTCTGTCAAAGATAGATCTATTCCTGAAACCTGAGAGTTCCACTCACCAGCGTTCCCACATCTCTGTGTTCCTGTCTTACCACAACAAGGTCTTCTACTTTGTTAGGACAGAAAAAATCCTGAAAAATTACTAGTTCCTTAGTCACTTTAATATGTTTCCTAAGTATAGGTTTTGTGCACATTAGGCTGCCTTTGCTTTCCTGCACTCAAAGACAGTTCTGTTTCCTCGGGAAATCCCAGGGTATGCAGAGGCTCTTTCCTGGAGTGCCATTGTACGGTCTCCCAGAGCACCCAGGTATATTCCCAATTGAACCCTCACTGCAATTTCATCATTTGAAGCTGTTGAAGTGATACAACATTAAAGAGTTGGTGGGACAATTTTGGCATTTTCACGGGCAGCAGGGATTTGAATTTCCAGAAAGCAGTGAAGAGAAGAAACCCCCAAACAACATCCTCTGGCCATTAAGCTGATATCTGACAATCTGTTCCCTTTTGAAAGATATTTTAAGAGGATGAATAAATGTCTTGTTCAGTTTTCTGGAGCTGGAACTTCTAATTCAGCAAAGATAAAAACACAATTTCATAATAGTCTAGTCAAAAGTTCATGAAATCTGGGACTACTTCTTGTAGAGGCCACCAGGCATTTCTGAATTACAATGCCAACTTTTTGAAAGGAGTCTCTCCTCCTCAGCTGAATGAAAATCAAATACACTGTGCACCTCAAAGGACAAATCTAGCTGTGACTACCCGATCCTGACAAATCATGAAAATTGCTCAACAGTGAACACTCTCTTTCTCCATCTTTGATGCATTTCCCTCACACGTGCAGCAGTATGGTTTCTTCCAGCTGTGATTCCTCCTCTGCTTCCACTTCTAGAAATCCTTAGAAAGGGTCCTCGGGATTAAATATGAAAGGGGGTGGGGGAGGATATCATTCCAATGAGAAGATTGTGGAGATTAAAATGTAATGTAACAAAACAAGCCTTCTAGAAATATGCACTCAGGCATTTAACTATAAGCAGGTGATTTCATAGCTTTTGTTACACTGGACTTCTGCCAGTAAAGGAAAATCACACAGAACATGCAACTTTAACGATGAGATTTTTCCGTATTGAATCTAACTACCAGAGACAGCAGTCACCTCCACTGGTGCTCTGCCTTTGGCCCCCTTCTGAGGCTTAGGCCATTAAATTGGTTCCACATGACAGGACTTGGAATGCTGAAAGTCAATCTAACTTATGATTCTGAAGTTTAGTTTCCCTTAAAGAGTCATATTTCAAAAGTTCGTGGCCCAAGCCCTTTCTCTTCCAGCTTCAAGCAAGGACTATTTAAAGCTAATTTAAACACTATGAGAAGATTGTAACATAAGGTCTGTCTCTGCATTCATTTATTTTTCAATGTGAATGAGTTAAAAAAAGAAAAACCTATTAAAAGGTATCAAGCACTCATATTAAGGTATTAACTGTGGAGCATATCAGAAACAAGGAAGATTACCTGGTTGCTCTTCATTCGAACATTTTAGTATACATTTCAACAGCTCTCTCCAACACAAATTACAGATTAGTCTGATCTTGTTACTGATAAACTGTGGTGTACTGAATGTCACCTCCTGATATCATTGGCCAGTCTTAGCAAATACTTCAGGGTGAAGAAAACCAACCCTCTTTGTTTATTTGCTTATTCCAGCCCCCCTTGAAATCTGAACACTGAAATCTTCTTGCCTAGGAAAAAGATTATATACCAGCATTTAAGTGCTCGTGATATATTTGTTCCCAGTGGCCCTGGAAGAGCTGTGTTTATTTCTTCACTAATTAATTCTATGTGATTGTTTCACTGAAATGAGCCTTACTCTCAATTTTAAAGGTCTTTTCAGTAAGATTAAAAGCAACATAATAAGAGATGTATAAATATTTGGACATTCTGCTGTTTACTAAACAGAAAGCAAAGCATTTACTTTTTTTCCTGGGGTTCTTCATTGCACTATCTAGACTTAATTTATGGCTGGAGGGTTAATATTATACAAACAACCATTTATTTCAGAAGAAATGTGATCATTACTAAGCTATTCCATTGGTTAATGAAGAACCTCTACTTTCTTTATCCCAGCTGGGTTGAGGTAATTGCCTTAGGCTGCAGGCAGGAGAATGGGAAGCAGATGAAGCATGTTGAAGATTAACCACACAAAGAAACTGCCCAAACAAAGAAAGGGCTCCAAGAGGAGGAGAAAAAGTCTCTCAGCCTAGACAGGCATGCTGGGAAAGAAACTGCTTGTAACTGCTCAATAGTTTGCATCCACAGAAAATGAGGAAGAGACTAATCAGCAATTCCTGTGGGCTAATCTGTGCACATGCAAGCAAACTGGGCTTGCAGGCACTTTCTGATAAGCAAGAAAATGCGGCTGTGACAGCCCATGAATGACACCAGTCATTAACCCAAATGCTGCTGTGAGGAAGGTTGTTTAAAGGTGAAGCTCCTCCTCACTTTGGTCTGTTTACACTTGCACTGTAAGCCAGAGTAGTTTATTTATTCATGTTGAAGACAAATTTGCAGAAATCCCCCCAGCCACATTCCCCCTATGCATTCCACTGCCCCATACGTCCTAAACACACTAATGGCTTTTGTCTCTTGTATTTTACATGGGACTCATCTTATTCAACTAAAGGAATTAAAGTTTAAAAAAGTTTAAACATGGTCGTTACTCACCCTGGCTTCCTTTGTAATGAAATGATAAAAATAAGATGCCTCCATAGAATCACAGAATAGAATCATGGAATGGCCTGGGCCGGAAGTGACCTTAAAGACCCTCTATTTCCAACCCCCCGGCCATGGACACAGACACTTTTCATTAAACCAGGCTGCTCAGGGCATCATCCAGTCTGGCCTTGAACACCCTCTGGGATCAGTCATCTACAACTTCTCTGAGCAACCTGTGCCAGTGCCTCACCACCCCCACACTAAAATAAAGAATTTCTTCCTGAAGTAAAGGATTATTTCTTCCTGAAGAAGAAAACCTGTCTCAGCCATCTGTCTTAGGAAGAGATGAACTCTCTTGCAGATGTTCTTACAACTGACTGCAAAAGAAGACGATTAGTGAGTAGTACAGGCTTCAAAGCCTAACCCTGAAGCGCCTGATTGTGGAGAGAAGATGAACTCGCATACAAGCAGGGAGTTCAGTTTCTGCCAGAAAAAAGTCTCTCCTCCACGCTTCCAGGAGACTAGCATTGTCACCGCAGCAACGTGTTTCCAGCTTGCAATTTTAAGAATCACAGGAGTGCTTTTTATTGCTGCCTTTCCCGTGAAAAATCTCTTATGCCTCGGCTGAAGAATACTGCCAGTGATTCCCAGTCAAAACGATACCATGGTTGGAATTGGCGATACCTCAGAGCATCATCTAGCACAAAGTGTCCACAAGCAGGCACAAGGAGACACCTTTGGAAAACCTCTTGGTGGAGACAAACCTCTGGAAGTCCTCCAATGAACATCTCCTTTTTCTCTAATATAGGACACTGCATGCCAGAGATATGCAGTCATGTTCTTTGAATTTGATTATTCTTATGGATTCAATCACTGCTCTTCAACCACGGGCTATAGAAGGGATCTTGATTTTAAAAATCTTTACTTATCCCAAAATAAAAAACTAGCATTCAATTTTATTTTTTTAAATTATTCCTGGTTTTACATAGCTTCTAGCTGAAAAGCATGATTTCTCACAGAGCAAAGCATCGTTGTTGGACATATAAGGCTGGTTTAAATGTATTACTTCCTTTGCTATTTTTGTACTAAAATAAATATGAGCTAGGCTGGAATATGAGTAGGAGTGATATTCTAACACTTCATTAGCAACCATGCACTATTCTTTCTTTCTTTTACAAATGAATTACATCTTACAAAAATTCCTCAGCTAGAACAATAGAAATTTTCATGGACAGTTAATGCAGACTCTTTGAAATTAGGCTAAAAGCAGCACAGTTCAAGTATCGAGAGTTTTGTTACTTTTAACCAATCGTTAGAAACAGGAAAGCTCTATCACATCTATGTTAAGAAGAAAAAAAATGAACAAAATACTAGCTCTATTGAAGTCCTGCAAAGGCCGTATGAATTTATTCATGGACTTTAACTATCTCTGGATCAGGACATCACTAAACATTTGGCCAGATGTGCTATTATACACCCTTGACCTCTGACTTTATCTCTGTTTTGATGATTTCTGTGATATAACTGGGCTGGACCCATCTTCCTTGAGGCTTTAGTTTATGCAACAAAGGATTTAGTCTATCTGTCTAACTGGACTATCATCTGGATGCAATGTTAGAAGGAAGAATTTTTAGAAGTTTTGCCACAGAGTAGGCACATATCAAAGTTGTATAATGTGGGGATTTTCAATGATGCTTATGACACAGCATTCCGCTGAGAGACTGAGCACCCTGAGATAAGCTCTGGTCTATCCAGAGTGAATGACAAATCTGTTCATAACAATGGGATCAGAAGCATGTACCTGGATTCATTCCCCCAGGAAGAAGCTTGTTAGATAATGCTATACTGCTGAATATCCAACGTGCCACTGAAATGTTTTCTGCACTCAGGCCTTGTACTGGTGTAAGTTTTCTGTATGCTTGTTTAAAAAGGTGATTAGGAAGTGTCTGTGATCAGCACTTCAAAACAAGATTTACCATCTTCATCTAAAAGTTGCATTACCTGGATAATCTCTTTTTATACAATGACTAAACACTGTCAAAACATCTAACAGCTTTCTCCTCTGTTCTTGCTGAAAACACATTCCTGCCTTTAATTCAGGAAGGGACAAAGGCAAATGTGAGCAATCAGCTGACTTCTTATTAGATCAGTGCAGGACATTACTTCATGAGTTTTTCGGGAGTGCAAAGATCTCAAACATTTGAGCAAATGAATGATATCACAAATTTAGCATCTAGTAACAATACAAGTTTATATGATTTATAAATAAAAGTTTCAACTGATCAGGAACACCAAAGGTGTACCCAGCACCTAATCACTACTGGTAGTATCAGGAAAGCTGGTGATTTACCTGACAGAGGTGATTATGTCACTTTGGGGTGCAAGTGATCATTAACTTTTTTAATGTGTCATGAATTTCAATATTAAATGTAAATATTATACACTCGAAATTTTTCTTTCCTTTTCAAAGACATGAAAACCATTGACATGCCTTTCCAGTCTCACAGTGACCCTCATTTGCTTGTTCTCTTTCAAATCACTACTAAACTGTAGATTTATCTCTTTGCAGAGCCAAAAAATCTTATTCATCTGTGGAATATCACATAAATGCTGAAATGAATTTGATGCACAATACCCAGAGTGTAAGATCCGGGTGCCTAAAATTCTTCTTTTCTAAAATTGTTCATGCCTAAGTATGCAGTTCTCCAGGGATTTGTCTATATCTCACTGATGTCTACCAGTCTTAGAAGAACTGCTCTATGGCCTACATTTTCTAGCTCTCCATAGTTATGAGGCTTCTCTTTCTTGCCACAGCGATATTCTAAAGAGCGAAGTCTGTTCCTGTTATGCACTTTCTTGCTGTGAGCCTTTACCCCTGTTTGAAATTAACCAGCGAAGGTGCCATATTTTTGATTTTGATTTGAGGACATATGATATCTGTTGCATCACTGTTTTGCCTGGGGCATTCAGAGTGCCACGGCGGATGAGTGCCTGTGTGCTTCTGACTCTTGGATATGAAGAGAGCCGTTTGAACAGCTACAGCCAGCTCTATTGTGTTCATAGCAAACTCTGTGAAGTTCCTTTCAGCTACATGTCACTTCCAGTTTATGTTGTCTGAAATTCTAACAATGATAGATGGTACTAGGCTCTTTTCAAAATTCTTGCTCAATCAGAAGCTGATATCCAAGCATGGCTGCACACATTTTTTTTAAGAATGATGGCTTTTTCAATAAGTGTGGAATAATTTTCATGGGCACATTCAGGTCATATTTGGACATTCAGAATTTTAATTCTACACTGCATATTTGTCACTACCAATCACCTATGTGGAAAAAAGACTGATCTAGACAAATCTGCCACATGAAGAAGACACAAATGAAAGGTGCCCAGTGCTTTGCTTACAGAGCATATACTGTTCTGTTTCATACCACTGTCAGTTCAAGGGTTCTTTACAAAGACTGGAAGTGCTTGTTTTAACAGAGGAGCTGGCCTAATTGTTCTGCAATAACTCCCCCATGTGGGCATTTCATTTTACTCGGTATTTCATTTCCAAAGCAGGAAAGCTGACTCAAATATTAGTCTTTCTTTCAATTATAGTGTCTGCACACACAAATTTTTCTGGCACGCTTACGATGTATGGAAATCTTGGTTACTCTCCCCGTGCCAATAAAATCCAGAGCATGTCATCTGTGCTAATCTCAGTATGGCAGAGTGTTTTGAAGGATGATTTCAGTAAGATAAGAACAAGATATATTGCCCTTGCTGGTAAAAGAAGGCTAAAACATTGTCTTTTCTTCTGATTTAGTTTGTTGCCTCTGACACCTCTGGAAGCCCCAGCTGACCAGAGCAGTTTCACCTCTGTTTACTGAAGTTAGGCAAAGCATATTTTCTCTCAAAGCTCTGAGCATGTCTGAATCAGCTCTCTGTAGCTCTGGTTAGAGTTGACACCTCTGCCTTGCACACGCTGCCAGTGTTGCTCATACCCACGGAGATGAACTGGTACTGCAAACTACTTGGATGGCACATACAACTCCAGAACTTTGAAGGATTGTAAACCCTCCAAAACTTTGTCTAGTCAGGACAGCTATGAAACTTCATATCAAAATCTTAATGCAGTTAATTAATAGTTTCTAAGCAGCTCAGTCACAGTAATTCTGATTGCTTCCCTACTTTTTATCTAGAAATAAGAATGGCCATTTAATTACCTGTTTGGATTTGTGAGAATAAATAAACACTGATTTTTTTTCTTCACTTTAACAAAGACTATAATCTAAATCTGTTAACTGACAGATTATCAAAGAGTGCAAGACTATGCCATGTTTCTGTTGACAGGAGGTTGTGTCACACAAGCATCCCAGACAGGTTTTCACGTGGGCACAAAATGTAAGCTGGCATGAAGAGGGAAAGTGATCCTCCAGTTTGTCTCCCTTTTGAGCTGGTTGATTAGCAGTGGGCTAGAGGTAGACAGGAGAGGTCATTTTCAGGCTGAGTAAATAGAGCAATTTCTCACCCAGAATTCTCCCCTGTGTCAGCCGTCTGAGCTATAGGGAACTTACCCTTTTTATAATCAGACAGAAATTTGTGAAACAGTTCTTCTTGTCTCTTCCCTTAAACTTATTTAATCTGGGACCTAAGATGCAACAACAAAGACAGTTTACAACCTCTATGAGATGGACCAGTCCCAGGAAATCCTGCCACTTTATGACAATTTTTGGTGTGATTCTAGACTGTATATAAATATCAATCACTTATGTCTTCTGTTCAGGAGAAAATAAATAAACCACCATCCCCTATCCCTTTGCTTCACTAATCGTTGTCCAAACCCATTCCCTTGATTTGCTCTTGGATGTGTCTAAATCACTTCTTAAATATGCAATTTTTTAAACTGTCACTTGTATATATGTATGCATATATATATATATAGCTATCTATCAATATGTAGCTTGTCTATCATAATTTTGTTTGTTTAACTTTCCAGAAAGTACAGTTTCCTTAAATTGAAATGGATTCTTCATAGTTCCTTGTTGAAGTGAATTGAATCTTTTTTCCAGAAATATTGGATATGGAAGTTTTCTAGTTCTTAAGGTTTCATTGATTTAGTAAATCCAGGGTAAGCATTTTTCATACTTACAGAGTAACCTCTCCAGTACATTTACATTTACATTTATACCAGTGATTTAGTTTTCCAGTCAGTTCATGAAAGTGCTGCAGCTCTCCTTCTAAGGACTAAATATCTGAAATAGCAAACTGAATGTTAGGGCCAGCTCCCTGTGTTCAGGTGTTCAGTGATGAAAAGAAATCAAACTACAGTGAAAAATTTCTCAATTTCTTGATTAGCAGATGCATACAGCAGCTCTCCTTTCATCTGGGCTGGATGCTTACTGCTGCTGGTTGAAGGACAAGCATTGAAGTTCAGCATTGATAACTAATGTAAACTTCAGCAGTATTGCTGTATTTCAAATGATGGAAGAATTACTAAGTATACCTGTAATCACCCCTTGTTAATTGCTGCAATTGAATAAATAATATCCATTGCATCCTTATATCATTTGTTCTTCAAGAATATAGAAAAATTTTCTGAAAAAATTAGGGAATTCTTTATTATAGAAGTGAAATAACAGCCAAGGAGAGAAGAATCCATGAATAAGTTGAAGTCAGTGGGAGATATCTACTCACACTACTTGCTTTAGCAGACAAAAAGGTTCAGAGGTGAAGATCCCTAAGTGTCCTTAGAGTCAGGGAAGAGATGCATGTCTTTCTAGCCTAATTCAAAGCACTTCATTTAGACTCCTGTACACAGACAGTGGTATGTCCCCCAAACCCTTCATTTTGCATTGTATTAACGGGTCTGGTTTTGCACAAGCAGGAAGATATTCTCAAATGAGTTCCCTCCTTTCTCACATTTGACTCATTTAATTTGTTTTTCAACTGCAGTCTGAATTTTTTTCTCTTAACATTTGAAATCACTAGGCCTAGTAAGGGTTTTAATTGCTTCTTATATTTTGTCATGATCTTGGTAGAAACACTTCCTATGTGTCCTTATCTTTACTTTTATTGTACTCATAGTGATGAACTTTATACTGAGAGTTATCCTTTTTGTCTTTCTTGATCTTTCTAAGACTTGCTAGACAGGTTAACAGAATCGCAGAAGATTTTGAGTTGGAAGGGACTCACAAGAATCATCAAGTCCAACTCTTAAGTGAATGGTCTACACAGGGATTGAACCTATAGCAATGGTATTGTTAGCTCCAGGCTCCAACCAAACTGGGCTAATTTTTTTATGTGTATAGAATACGTAACACAAGTTTTGTTTGTGCTAGTACCAATCCTCAGAAAATCTCTCATGCAGAAACATACAGGAAAGCCTGAAGCAGCTCTTCTCTCTGCTTTAAAAAATTCTCCATCTCTGTAAATACCCCAAGTTTGTCAGTTTGGGGGTCAAGCGTGTCCTGGGGGGCATCAGGCACAGCATCACCAGCCGGGCAAGGGAGGGATTGTCCTGCTCTGCTCTGACCTGGGCTGGCCTTGCCTCAAGTGCTGGGGGCAGCTTTGGGTGCCACAATATGAAAAAGACATTAAGCTCTTAAGGAGCATTCAAAGAAGGGCAACAAGGACAGTGAAGGGCCTTGAGCGGAAGCCGTGTGAGGAGCAGCTGAAGTCACTTTTTCAGCCTGGAGGAGACTGAGGACAGACCTCAGTGCAGTTACAACTTCCCCAGGAGGAGAAGAGGAGGGGCAGAGGAGGGGCAGGCACTGATCTCTTGCTGTGGTGGCAGTGACAGGATCCAAGGAATGGCTTGAAGCTGTGTCAGGGGAGGTTTAGGTTGAATATTATGAAAAGAGTGTTCACCCAGAGGGTGTTTGGGCACTGGAACAGCTCCCCAGGGAAGTGGTCACAGCAGCAGCCTGACAGAGCTCAAGAAGTGCTTGGAAAATACTCTCAGGCACATGGTGTGATTCTTGGGATGCTCTGCACAGGGTCAGGAGTTGAACTTAATCCTAATGGGTCTCTTCCAGCTCAGGATATTCTGTGATTCTATGAAGTTGCATTTGCCCCTTTCATATTGAGTTACAGAAAAAGATTAGTGTCAGCAGATAGAGAAATCAAAGGTAGAGGTCAGTGTGCTGAGTAAGAAAGCAAAGATAACCTCTGAGTTTAACTATACTTCTGGACACAGTCAGGATCTCAAAAGCAGGCAGTATAACTAGCATCCTTTGGTAGCTGTCTTCTAGTTCTCTTTTCAAATAACCAAATAATGCATACATCTGTATTTACTGAAGTAGTTTTCAACACACGTGCAGACTGACTCCCAGATATACTCCTCTGAATCCACAGAAAGATGTTTAAATCAATCTGTTGTTGCACAGGTTTGTGCTAAAAATACGTAGTCCATTGTACACAAAAATACATACTAAAATGTTTTAGTTATGCTACCCAGAAATGTACCGGTATGATTTGCATGTTACAGAAAAATGAAATATTTGGGGAAGAGTTACAAGATTAAAAGTTTGGGAAAGTGAGAGATTTCTGAGAACAATGAGTTAGAAAATAGGAGAGCGATCACTTTGTCCTGCTTCCTCTGTTGTCAGTGGGAGGTCTCAGCATGCTGCAGAACAAGACACCAGCTGTTTCCAAATTATGGGAATGTTGATTCCTTTGCTGCAGTTTGACTGTCAAAACAAGGTAAAATCAGACACTTGTGTCATTTTAGTATAATTTTCCCAGTAATTTTATTTATCCATGCAATGTCATCCATGAGCAGCCCAGCAGGAGTCAGGTTTTAAACTCAAAGGGTAACATTCCAAATGTTTGTTCTGCTCTTTTTAGTAATACAGACTGCCAAATTTCACCCAATGATCTGTGAACCAATACTGTGAACTTATTAACAAAGCTTGTTTTTTGTACTACCTGGTGTGATGTTTGACAGGACAGATGCTGTGAATGGCAATATTAATGCCAACCGAGTTCTCCTTACAAGTATCTGTTTTGCAGAAACTAACAGCCAGAACTTGTTCAATGTATGATTAAGCAAGTATGGCTAATTTTGTAAAGAAAGTATTAAAAGTGTAAGGAAGGAAAATGAAATGGGCTAATTGCCACACAATCCATGGGACAGAAAGCAGATCAACATAACCCAGTCACAACCCTAATTTTAACAGCAACTTATCACAAATATTCATTACTTTAAAAAAAAAAATTGCATTTATGCTAATGTGGTGCTTTGCCATCACTGCAAAATAAGTGTATATAACCTTAGAGACAATTTCATTGACTGAAAAGCATTGGTATTTTTTGTATTTTCCTCTGAGTTGTGTATTCTGTGGTGGACTTACATCACTGGATTTCAGTGAGTTTATGTCAGTGTGAAGGAGCAACTCACAGCTCCTTCTGTTTCAGAGTACACTATTTTCATTTACTGTTCTAAAGCCATTGGTTGAGATGAACTTCACTGAAAAATAACATAGCTAAAACTAGCAAAAACAATCTATCACAGTGAATCTTAATCGCAAATCACAAACTTCTTGACAAAGTCTCCCTACTGTCACCATAGGAAAAGATCACTTAGGATATGCTGGAGATCTGGTATGCCAGAGAACAGCCATCACTCTGTCCAGTGGGAAAAATACTATGCTATCATGCTCCATATATGGAAGACAAAGATGTAATTATTTACAAAAGAGATATTGGTGGTACAGGTATTAATTCGTATTTTCATGTGTGTTTGTTAGAAAAGAACCAGCTGGAGTCCCAAGCACCAGCCATTTGCACTTCCTCACGTCCAGAGAGGAATTGTATCTCTAGGTGGAGAAAAACCAGACTGGAAGAAGCTGAAGAAAAAATAAATTATTTGACCAAGTTCTCCTAAATAACAGGCTCCATCAACTACTAAGTATTTTTATTACCTTGTTAAACTTCACTGGATTTCTGACACTTTTGCAATTCCTCTGTTTGAAATACAGAAATTCTTCTTGTGTTGCTCTTGGTGAAGATCAGGAAGTGATAACCAGATAATCCTATATTATATATCAAATTAGTTACCCTAGCGCAAATGTGTCTGACAACTGATTTGGAAGAGCCAGGCATGGCCAAGTATCTGATAGTATAATTTTAAATCATTCAGGTTTGATTTTCTATGCCTGAAAGTCCTGTACTGTTTTCTCTCTTGACAAGGGGCCCAAGTATGGAAAGGGCTCCAATCTGTGTGTCTTCTTAAATGCAATAACATCAACCTAAAGCAGTGACAGAGGCTGATATTTCTTCTGTGAGGATGGCTTATACTCCTAGGTTGACAAGTCAGAGTTGTCTTATTTTTCTGAAAAGTCTGCCAGAAAATACTCCTGGTGTTGACCGATGACACTGTTATTATATTCTTTCTTACTTCTTTATTTTTCATTTCTCACACTTATAAATCAGAACTGTATTGATTATCATCATTTGGTTATTTCCAATGGATAATTAGTCACACATAGACAAAGGAAGACTTGGGACTACTTTTTTTATAGATAGCAGCTTATGTGTTGCTTGTCAATGAACTCAAATGTCTAATAAAAATTGCAGGATTAATAATGACTTCAAGCTGATGAATCATATTCTAAGTTAGAAATAGAAGCCGAAATTGCTCATGAAAATTATACCAATATCAAGCAAAAGAAAAATTACCTGTGCTCCCACTTTCACACAGT
This sequence comes from Origma solitaria, assembly GCA_013397895.1. Classification (NCBI taxonomy): domain Eukaryota; kingdom Metazoa; phylum Chordata; class Aves; order Passeriformes; family Acanthizidae; genus Origma; species Origma solitaria. Next base: position 196,513 of record VZRL01002178.1, read on the forward strand.
TTTATAGCTCAGTGACTGTAGAACTGCCTCAATTACTTAAAAAAGATCTGACTGTATTTTCTGAATATATAGAGTTTATTTCTATCTTTTCAAAATTCTCTTCTCTGTTGTCTCTTGGTTTTACCCTAAAGGAACAAATCTGTTTCCTCAGCATCCAACAGTCATCTGTTTGGAAGAATTCTAAAAACTGTCACTAAAATAACAGTATTCGGCAGTCATCAATTCAGACATTGTTGTGCTAGGACAAAACCAGAATTTCTCACTTATTCTTAAGCTTCATCACTTGTGTAACAGTTTCAGCTTTTTCTGTGGTCAGTGGAGAGTGATAAGAACTTCCCATTGCTACAGAGGAGAAGTTTGTCACCTAACTCTTACACCATTGATGACCATGCAACAAATGCCACTTATAATGTGGAGTCTATTTAAGGGAGTCCGCATTGTTTCATTAAATAGTCTGAGAGCAATTAAAAATACAGTTTTATGCTTGCTCATACTAACAGCCTCTGTCACCTTTTTGAAACACCTGTAAAAAGGAACATTTTTTTTCCACATTCTTTTTTTCCCTCTGTCTTCCACAGGGATATAATGAGACAAACTTTAAGCTATCTGTACCATACAGGTTTTACTACCATGGTCATGTTGTGAGGACATTTTCCTTTTTTCTAAGAAGTATAAAAAAGGTCACACATTATACAAACCTTTTTTGACCCTCCTCTCTGAGCCTGGCATTAGGGTGCTTGAAACATCTATTTTAATTGCTGGAACTCTCTTGGATTCCCAGAATCTTTGCTCTCAGCTTTCTCTTTTCCTGAAACAGAAGACTACATTTTGTTAAAGCATTTAAATATCTGTGGAGAATATGGTGTTTTAATGACTTTCAGAGTGTGGGATTTCATGTACCTTCAGAAATGGAGAGTAAGGAATGAAACAGCTCACACATAATATAGCTCTTAACAGATTCAACAGTCATATCCAACATCTGACGGTTCACAGATTTGTGTACAATTCTAGCTAAGTGTAATAACATTGTATTACAAATTCTTGCTTGTAATTCAGTTCTCGGAATTTTGCTCTTGGCTGCAAAATGTTCCATCATCAGCCATAGGCTTTGTTAGTGTACAATCTGCTAATTGTAGCACTCATTTTCTTAGGAGTTGAAAAAGATTAACGCAAATCCCTGTGGCTGAGAGGAGCATGCAGTCCAGCTTTCCTGATGCTGAATGAGTGGTCCTGGTGCCACATGAGTGAATGAAAGGTAAGAGTTTAAGCTCCATTTAAAGTCCCCCAAAGCACCTTTGCACTTCTCCCATACTTCTGAAAAAGCTGTAATAATTTATTAATAATGTTGAATATTGTGACTATTTTCTTCTTCTTTTTCTTTTTTAAATGTATTTTTTCTAGTCGAAAATACTTACATTTGTCATGGTCTCCAAATATGCACAGGGGACATAGGTTCATAAAATAATTATCTGCCTTAGAATTTCAGGACTGCTAATCTTTTCTCTCCAAAGTCTTCACTATGCTCTGCAGAGACTGTAATTCATGAAGCTGTGGTGCTAAAAAGCATTGACTTCTTTTGAACACTGTTATGATTTATCTTTTTCTTTGTTGTAAATAATATCACATGGTTCACATAAGGCAATGTGGTTTTGTATCTTCATTATGCTGGCTTATTTTGTTCTTCAGGCCAGATTCTAAAGGGCAAGATCATAGTGGAGAGTCACACGTGCAAGAAAAAGACCTAATTGGCCAATTTTTTCAAAGTTAATATCACATCATAATTACTTCACCTCTTTCAGATGTACAACTTCAACTGCTACTTGAAAAATTTAGTCCATTTTTTACTGTTAAAATAATCAGAAAACTTACCCTTAAACAATCTCAACACAAAATATAAAGGAACAGGAATTCTTAGATGCTTTTACAAATTAAACATGCATTTCAATAATCATTCTGCTTACAGTGTTGACTTTTGCAGCACACATTATTTGACAAATGCTTCATCTTTGGCAGAGGTATTTTAGGAACTGGTAGGGAACTCACAGGGGAAGAACTGAGAATTAAATTTTCTGATGGGATTCATCCAACTAAACTAAATGTCTGTCAGGGTTAGAGTTCCCCTTTGTATAGAGGAACTCAATGGACAGGGTTGCTCCCATCTTTAAGCAGACACTGAAGTAGTGCTGATAGTCATGTTCTGTTTTCCCCTGACTGGTGTGACATCATAGATGCTTATATAAAAATGTTTTTAATTAGGTGGGACAAAACCTAGCAACTGCCTTTACAGATATATCCCATAGGACTGATCCACAGTCCACCAAAGTCCATGCAAGGCTGTTTGTTCAGCGCTCTGGGTCAGAGATCATTCCTTTCTTAATGAAAGATATAATGAAATAAAGAATAAGTGTTGGATTTCTTGAGCTCATCTGCCACAACTTTCTCAGAATTCTGGCACAGCTATGGAAATACATGAGGGATGTAAGAAAGCATTTTCTCACATTAGTCATTGGATGTACATTTGGGTATTTGCCATTTTAATTTCAATCCTTGATTTAGTAAGAGAAAATCAACTAAATAATTTTTTTAATTATTATTTATTTAGTAAGGGAAAACACTGTTTCACTGTTTTAACATATGGAAACCTTGGAAAGATTCCAGGAAAGGAAAATGTTTGACTGAAGACAGGCATATACAGGCTACGCTTCCAAAGTATGACTCGGGTAGGGTAGGGATGTGTCGATCAGACTGCTCCAAAAAATGTACCAATGCTTGTGAAAAAGCAGCACTCACTTGTGTTATCAGCAGTGTTACAAATTATTCAGTGTAAACATTATCCATATGGCTCTTGGGTCACACAGAGCACAGAAGGCCAAGGTTTCCACAGACAGAAACAGATGTTCTGTGTCACCAAGAAAGTTCTCAGAACCTGGCCTGGACAGGGCTTTATGAAGAGATCAAGAAAATACATGCTAGTACCAGCCAAAAAAAAAGATTTCTTCTGTTCCAAACCAGCCCATGTTTCGAATGGTCAAATGTTGAGGACTTCCACATATTTCAACTGTAGGTAGTTGTACCAACTGCAAGAAATATCACAAAACCTGAGGGCTCTTGAGGGATTACAATCAAAGTAGATTAGGTCACACTTCTAGCTGCTGCTTCAGCATTTAATTACCCAAGCATCTTGATAGGGATACGGAGAAGTGAGAGAAGGTTGTTTATACAGAACTAAAGTCATGTTTCATCTTGGTATTGTTTTCTCCTTCTGAGACCTGGAGGTCATATCGTTAAAGAGATTCTTCTCGTGTTAGTTACCTAATTGTTTTGAGCTCCAATCAGGGACAACATTTCACTCATACTGATTGTAAGAGATCTCCAGAGCCTTTAAATTCAGATCTAATGTCTGATGGGAAAAAATAAAAAAACCTGGTTTATTGTGTTAACAGAAGGTCATATATGATAGAATAATTATTAACGGCAAATAAACCTCCTTATGCAATTTTCCATACCTGATGATAGCACTCATCATTTTTCAATATCACTACACCCCATATGTAGCAAGGGAATACAGTCTCTATATTAGTGAATTTATTAGAGAATGTCATAAGTCCAATTTTCAGCTGTCTAGAATTTGTAAGCATTTGGCTCTGATTTTAGAAAAAAACATGGAGACTGCATAGAAGTTCTGTTCATCATGTTTTTACTAGATAATGTTGCTGCAGTGTTGAGCGAATGTTTATGTGGAATGATAGGACAAACATGTCACACATCAGCTACAAATATGGACTAATAAATCATAAGGTGCCTTAGCTGTGGGATCAGTAGCACTGAGGAAACTTAATGTGAAAAATTAAAATCTCATACACTAAAAATATAACTACCAGAGAAAAAGAACTAGAAGATACATACTTTCGAGGAAAAGCCTGGCATAGCCTAAATAAGTTTGATAGAGTAGCAGAGTAGCCTGCTTTTCTTTCTTGCTTGCTTTCTTTCTTGGTTTTTGAGATCAACAGGGCCTCCAAAACATAAGACATGAGATGAACTTCTCTGCTGAAATTCTTTGACTTTCACCTAAAAAATCCAAATGTCTGGATACAAAGTGAACATTTAAAAGACTAACAACAACAGTGAAAACCCAGGAAAAACATTTGTGAATCTTAAAGAAATACTAATGTTTGTATCATCATAGCCTAAACTAAGTCTTTTTTGTGTTTTCTATTCACTGTGAAGAGTTATGTACTGCAGTCACAATCAGGCAAACAGTTTTTCAGGTTAATTTGTTTTTCTGGGCCATTAAACAATGGATTGATTTGAACCTTCCTTAAATATCCAGTAATGGCATGATGTCACAAAGTCCAGTACAGTTCAACCATAACCAGAAAAAAAAGCGATATCGTTTGCATTGTCAAAAAACAGTGTAAACTTTTTTCCTCAGACTTGACAGTGACTGAATTTTAAAATAATTTTCACCAGTTCTTAAAACAGCATAAGCTGAAAGGAAACAAGATGCAAACAATAACCAGCATTGCTCCTTTTGAGGTAGCTGAGTTAAAACCTTGTGTCTTGCAGATTATTCTGGTTAGGAAGAAACATATATGACGAGTACCTTAGAAAAAAAATATATCCACATGCAAAATATTTACCTGAGGACAGGATGTGTTAAAAATCACAGTTCCTATACTTGACTCCCCAGAGCTCTCTCAGTCATGAGGGAGGCCAAGAGGTAAAAATATCAGCCACATCAAGCCCTATGACAAAATCCAGAACTGACTCCAGTGCGACCAATATTTCGTCTGAAGAAGAGAGCCATAGAAATGCTGATATATTAACCTCTTGACAATCTGACTGGCTCGAAATAATCCCTTTCCTTGTTCAAAAGATAATGAAGTGTAGTTTGTAAATAAATCTATTAAAAGGAACTAACAGATGGTAATTATCTTTGTAATAATGTTCAATTATTCACGCAAATATATACCATCAGCATTACATGTTGGTCACGGGAACAAAGGCCATGATTTAAATAAGCAAGTAAGAGTTTGGAGTGTCTCTACTTCTGTTTACAGAGCCTGAGAAATATCACAGGACCTTGCTGTCATAGGTAATGTGTTCAGACCTTTCTGAACATCATGCACCAGAGCTTGGCAGCTGTCTGTCCAGGCTCTATTTCATCTCTGTGAACAACAGTCTTGGCTACTCAGGTCAGTCATGTCATTTTCAGGGAATCCAGTGTGGAATTTTAGCTCCTGCACTGCACAGAATTACACTGTGAGTTATGCTGAACAGCATTTTTTAGCTTATTATCTTTTCCAAGTTGGCCACTTTGTGTGGCAAAAAGAGAAAATGAAACTCATGTGAATTTATATTAGAAACACTGGAGAGCACTGAAAGCCCACAAATAACAGTTCTTGACATCCTGTTTGAATTTCTATAGGTATTATTCTTTGTGGAACATGAAACTCTGAGGACAGTTAGGGCATTTCTGGTCTCATACCAATAATACCTCCAGCTGAGGCACAGGAAATCCAAATTGCTCTTCAAATTAAATCACGGGAAACCTTGACTCCTTGCTTGTCTCAAGCAAAGTTAATGGGAAACAGATGCACATTCCTGTCAAAACACAAAGTTGTATATTTATCTACTGCTGGCTTATCTTTCAGTGTACTGAGCTAAAATTACAATATTCACTTCCCCCTCCCCACCCCTCTTCTTATTTCATTTGGTTAGTGTGCTTTTGTAAAATACTAATAAAAATAAATTTTCAATTTGTATTAATACTGATAGCTGATCATTACTGGTAAATTTAAACCATTTATTTGATCAAAAATTAAATTAGTGTGTTGTGGGAAACACAGTAGCTATAGTACCATTCATTATGTAAATGGATACAAAATGATGAAAACTATAATCATCTGATGTAACAAAACATTCAAACTAGACTCAAAAAAAATATTCTGTTTTTACTTCAGCTAACAACATTTTGGTAAAAGAAATTTCCACCTGACATCAAAGGAAAACCTATCTTTGTTTTTAACAATATGCCTGCCCTCCCACCCCAATATGAAACAGACATCCACACATGGGAGCTATCGTTCCAGTTGCGATAGAGGCTCCTGGGCATCCTTTATCAGAAATCCCAAGACAATGTTTTAGGTTCAGCAGTTAGATGATTATACGCTGTACAACACGTGAGCAGCTGCCAGTGCCAATATTAGGAAAAAGTATTACTTTCAAGATGGTTTACATCCGTGTGCCCACTAACTGTTTTTCTTCTTTGCATTTCTCCGCACTGTGATGGACAACATTAACATCTTTATCCTCCTTCTGAATAGGACTCAAAAAAATTGTTAAGAAAATACTGTTGTGATGTAAAAAGCATTTTGTAAGAGTTGAATTAATTGTTCTGCCTTGTGTTTACTAGAGTCAGGAATGATCAGGAACATGCTGTAGAGGAAATGCATAACAGAAAAAAATTCCTTCTTAGTGAACTAAGCTAGGTGTTTCTTAATTCAAAGTCTTTGCGTAATTGTTTGTAGTTGGGAAAAAGAGAAATCTCTGTGTCCAGGTTAATACCACATTTTATAAGTATTGTGCATTCAGCTTCCAGCTGCGGATGACTGATGGCCTGAATTCAGTGAGATTGTCCTCACCTACAAGCATGTAACTGAAAGATTAATCAGGTCTATTCATATCGTCATAAGGGTTAAGTCAGGAGCTGTTCACATCACTGAATGTCTCAGTGCTGTCCTTAAATGTGTTTTAATGTGAACAAAAACCAGTGCTTAAAATGTCACTTCTGTAATTCACCTGACATTCACCCTTCTGTATCAATTCACAGCGTGCTGGTTTGTACTTCTCCGTTCGGTACTCTCTCCCATCTGTCTCCCACATTCTCGATGCATTTGGAGTCAGTGAGTTTACAGTTTGCTTGTCAGCTGCCACAGAAGGACCCCTTTGGCAAATGATCAACCCTGCCTTCCAACTTTGAAAGAGATATGCTCATTCTCAAGTTCTTGCTGTTTCCTAAAAATCTGTGACATCTTAGAAGAGCAGCACTGGCATGGAGCCCATGTACTGGTCTCAGCAGAGTCCAGCTCACGGTCACACTTGTATTCTCCCATGCTTTGACTGAGGTTACTCTGAGTTTATATCCATTCCGCTTCTTTGCTTTCTTGAAAACCTTGGCTTAGTCATCCCTGGAGACCTTGGGCTTTGCAGGATGCGGAGGAGGAAATGGACTAGAGCTAATAGCTCCCTTGAAAGGGTAGAAATTTCTCCATGATCTTGATGAGGAAGGAATGAAAACAAACAGCAAAGCAAGGAATATTTTAGCAATGCTCCTCCCTCTCAACCACCAACATGCACAGGCTCACTGTCAGCTCCCTGAGACCACCTCGCCCTTCCCAAAGGCTATCTGACTTGCCCTTGGGTGACTTCCACCTTCGCCACTCTGTACCATGGATTTTGAGGCAGTGACAGCATTAAAAACTGAACATATTCCTGTATTATTGTTTATATTGTTCTTTTCCTATCTCCTGCCAGAATGTATTTTTACAACCTTCTGGTGTAATAGCCTGGCTAGTTAATGAAGTTTTTTGCTTTCAGCTGCAAAGTAATTTTGCACTTAAGGAAATGAAATAGAAACTGCTAAGTTTTATGTCTTCATTGCCTTGCAGGCAGTAGGCCTAATGCAGCAAGTGAAACACATGTCATTAGGAAACGCGGTGGTAGAGGTTTAAGATAACCCTTTGAACATCATGTCACTGAGGGTAAGAGCTGTGCAGAAGAGGACTGCAGTCATCATGTCATTAAATGCTTGCCCTCAGAGAGAAAAAAGGAAGCTACACATCCCCACAGAAGATCTCCTACCATTAAAAACACAATGGTCCAAACCAGGCTGCACAGTCAGGGAGACAGAGAGGCAGGCAAGGAGCAGAGTGACTGCAAGAAGTGCCAGCAGTCATGATTTGGAAAGGAATAGAAGTGCCAGGGATACACAGCATGGGCAGTCAGAATTGTTAGAAGGAAACTGAAACAAGCTTGTTTGAGTGAGGGGAAAGAAAATGGGGCTGGTTTTGATTGTGTTTTTATTAATGTCCTGTGCAGAGGACATGCAAGCACTTTAGGCTGATGACAGCTGAGGGCTATTTTTTTAAGATGGATATATTTTGCCAAAGGAATTTGACAGGTACAGCAAAGCATACCAGCCTTGGGACTTTCCATGTGATATAAAGTCATTCATAGGGTGACTTAAACTTTATTTAAACACCTTTTCTCGGGTATTTGAGCACTGTCTGGGAACAAATTGTTTCTGTTTTGTTGAGGTAAGGTAAGAACATATTATCCTATGAGGCACTGACATCTGTGGTTTGCCCAGAGATAGCTTGCCATGACCAACTCCCGAGCAAGCATGAAAATTACCAGCCCTTTTTATCCCTGAGTCCATGTCCCTTCCTGTTTCTTGCCACCAAATAAAGCTGTGATCTGTGCTAATAGCTGCTGAAAGCAGCAACCTCATGGTTAATTTACATTAAACAAGTGCTCCCTGGGTTAATTTAGCACCAGTAAGTCCCAGCACGCTAAGCTGCCTTTCTTCCTGTGGAGTCTTGTCCCATACATGCAAATGGAATTTTGTAGCTTGTGGCTGATGGCCAGGTCCTGCCCCCAAATACTGCTGGATAGATCTGTTCTACCTGCAGAATTATCCAGTCTGCCTTTTCCTCCCTTGACTAGGCCTTAATTTCTCATCTGGTTGTGTATTTTCTATTCTGCCATCCATTTCATTCTTTTCATTTTACTTCAGACTTTAAGAAAAGCCAGGGTGTCTTTTGAAAACACAAAAGTAAAAACTTTTTTTTCCCCTTCTGTAGACACACTATTGGTCTGATGTAACTTTACCACAAGTTCTTCTTGACTACTTCTTAATTAAATCAAGGTCAGAATAAATAATTTCAAGTTATCTGTGTGCTACAGCAACACACCAAGGCAAGTTTATGTATTTTTCACGCCACAACAATCTCTTAACATCTAGTACAAATGACTCATTGCCATTTCAGCAGGTTATTACTTTCTTGAAATACTAGTACATTCAGTCTCTCTTCCTCACTTGCTGCATAGTACTCTAAATTTCTGGTTATTTTCCATCAGTATGGAAAAATTAAAGGAATACTGCTCATAGAAGCAGAAGTCCTCTTCTCAGGTCTAACACCACCGTGCTTCCTCACTGTCCTTTTTTTGTAATGTTTGGGTTAGGTTCTGGATGTGAAACAAACTGTCTGACATAAAAGTGCCTTGATGTTTGCATTGGTGGAAAATTCCAATTTCTCGTTAGTTTATTTATTGTGTTTTACTGGGGGTAATTGCAAGTTTAAATGGGGTGGTTATTTATAATTATTTTATTAAGAAAAAGTCCTGATGTTTGGAAATTATTGATTTTTTTTTCCCCCGAAATAAAAAATACTTTAAAACATCCAAAGGAAAGCCTTTTCAGTAAACCAGTCATAAATCGACAGTCTGTTTTTCCCAGAAGTGTTTCAAGGAGTGATTTACTCCTGATGTCACAACATCTCTTGCAATTCTTGCTGGAGACCAAATTTTGCTGACACAGACTCACTATGTCAAGCACAAAAGACTCAGTCTTAATTTAAGTGTGTTTTGAACTAGGCCTGAAGGAAAGAGAAAAAAAACTGAGGGAAGAGGATTACCATTCCAGCTATGAAATTGAAAACAATGTGACTATGCAGAGGAAGGGAAAGGACAGAAAAGGAAAAGAATAGCTTCCACTCTCCCAGGGTGCTCTGAGATGGGAAAAGAGAGGGGTGGGAGTGCGAACTGATGTTCTACTTTACATATTAAATGGGCTTCCTTTTGCTTACTTTGAAATTTAATGGGATTCTCTTTTTTCACTTTCATTTTGAGAGCTGCTATGAGTTTTTGCGATTCCTCTTTCCAAATCTAAAAGGCCAACCAGGCTGAGACAGGAGTGGGGTTATAAGATTGCTCAGTGTCTGTAAGAACTGTAGTCAAGATGCAGACGAGACTCAGGTGAGGATGACTTACTCGTGGGAACAAAGGGCAGTCACACAGAAGAGTTTTAAAATCTCCTGTTGAAGCTCTTGTGAAGAAAAGAATAAATTGTTGATGTTTTCTGATGTCAGGGAAGGGAAAAAATTCCAAGACAAAGAGCTGATTTTCCTCTCAGTATCTTACTGAGCAAGAGAACAGGGGTTTCTATCCTTACGCATAATGCTTTACAGAGAAAAAAAGAGTTTTGAATAAAATGAATACTCAGGGATTGTGTCATACATGTTCCACAGAACAGCAGTTGACACCCTGGGTGTTTAAAAACACATGCCCATGTACCCCCTGGACATGCAGGGGAAACCCAAAACCTCACAGACTCTGTGGCAGCCTCTCCTCCCTCCACAGTGACATGGAGCAGGGCTCTGGGACTATCATCCCGTGTGGTCCCTACAGAGGACAGCAGCAGGGTCTCCAGCAGGCCTGCAGGAGGAGATGGGCACCCAGCTGCTCGGCTCTCTGCAGGCATGACAGGTCCAGAGGTGTCTGCAGGGAGGCAGAGGTGTCTGCGGGATATTATTTCTTTATATGTGGGTGCTGTAGGACTGCAGGCATCTCCAGGAGTGAGCAGGAAGCAAACAGCGGCAATCCTGCTCCAGGTACTGCATTTGCCAAGTAACCCTGAGTGCCTTTGCTGGTTTAGCAGCCTCTGACTGGCTGGGCATGATGTCTTCAGTGTATCTAGGTTTTTTTCTGCTTTTCATGGATCTGTAATTTGCTGTAGTTCTGTGCTTCTTACAAAGTGCTAAAGTCCTCTGTTCCCAGCACCTTTAGCCAAAACAAGGCTCTCTGAATACAGATTCAAGGACATATCCGTTGCCCTAGAGCTCAAAAATATGTATACTACAGTGGTATGGGGGGATCACACCTAGGGTGGTAAACACCATCACCTGAGGGTGCGATTGCAGAATTAAGGGCCAATATGCTAATGGGACAGAACTTACAAAAGGTGAAAGGCTCGTGACCCAGTGTCCATTTCGGGTGTAGTCCCTGGGGGGGGCTTTTACTTGCCCGGATGTACCTCAAAGGCCTCAAATAAATTTGTCTGCGTTTTATACCCCTAATTTGTTTCGGCCTCTGTTCCAGGTAACCTGCTTTTAGGCATCAGGCAGCTTTCTGTGACTGTGATCAAAGGGCCTGAGCTTGCTGCATCCACATATTTTGCATGAGCAGAAACCCTGCTTCAAACCAAGCTTGCCTTTTGCCGCAGTTCTCCTGCTCTGGGCTTCACTGTGGGAACTAATAAGTGAGGACAGAAGGGGCTTGGAGCATGATCCTTAACTGACCAGATAGCAGGTCTCAGAAGAAATACAGAACCAAACAGTTCCTTTTCCAGCTGTTTACCTGTCTCTGTTTCCTGTCGGGTTGGGAGCTTGATGACAGAGATTAGTTCTTAGTATAGATTTCCATGTTTTCTAGCAGAAAGAAAGAGCAGTGCAAATAATAGGGGCAGAAATTAAGGCATTTAGTTCTTATTTTTGCAACAAACTTATCTGGAGATAGATTATGCCTGTTGGTGCTAGTGCGCACTAAAGTCAATGCCGCCCTGCCTTAGCTGCTCTGAACTCAACCAGTATTGATTTGAAATGCTTGCACATGATGCAACTATTCCTTCCACTCAGAGCAGGGCATGCCCTGTGTCCCTTTATCTTCTTACAGAATATTGCTTCATTATTATGCTAAATTGCAGAAACATCATGACTGTTTCTTCATCATTCTTAATAGCTGATTAAGTAGTTTTATTTTTACATACTCCAGCAAGTCATGTTTAGCAGGGCTGGGTGTAGGCTAAGCCTGATGTAGCCACTTGGGCTTAACTCTTTTAATGAGAACGAAACACATCTGTTATATGGAGATAGCAAATCACTTCAGAAGTTCTAGCAGAGATTAGAAGATCCACCTACACTGCTGGCATGTGTCTATCAGGCAGTCATAGCTTGCTGTGCAATCAGTTTTTGTCTCAATACTGAAATGTCTGAAGATTCATGGTTAAATAAAAACTTGATCATAGAGTTTACATTCCACAAGTGGCTCAAGCAATTTAAAATGAACTCGACCTGACATTTTAACCTCCTTACCAAGTTATGCAGACTGTTTGTACTGGCAGGGGGATCTAATAGATGGAGTAAAAAAAGGGAAAGGGGAGTCAATCAGCTTATCTCAGCTGAATCACTGATTCACTCTGTGACCTATGCAAAGCCCTGAGTCTCTATTGCCTTACAGATTTTTTTTTTAATAAGAGTAGTTTGAGAGCCAAATATACCAAATCACAGGAGATGTGATTTCCTTGTTAAATTGATGTCTGCTTTTGGAAGAGTTATCTAAGTATGAAACATTTTGTACAGTGCTAAAACTAACACAGAAATACTAGGAATAAATTATTTGCCAAATGTGAGTCTTCCAAAACATAAATTAGGCTATTAGTACACAAACTTTAAACTTAGGGTTGCCAAAAATTCTTGAAAGTCACTAGAGCTTGTGAGGCTTTGTTCATTACTATTATTTTTCTCAAAATTACCGGAATTCTCAAGGAATAAGATTTCCAGCCAGTTAATCTCAATTTAAACTCTCTTCCTAAGAGCTGAACCGTAAAGGTCTGGAGACTCGGGACTCTCTGAAAGCACCATAATCTAGCCATTCAATAAAGGTATGTCCAGCCCATTACCTCTTGCCTTTCTGTCTGTCTCAAGAATCACATTATGAAGAAAATGATTGAATCATACTCTGTATGGTAGAGGCAGTGTCATGGAGATATTAATGATTCATGAATTCTTTCAAATAGCGGCTGCCATTTTTGGTGCTGTTTCACATTCAGAACATAAGAGAAAAATTTACTACTCTAGTGTTCTTTGCAATAGCTCATTCTTGTCCTTGAATAGATATTGAGGTAACAAGCATTGCAATTTAAAAGACTGCCACCTAATCTCTTCATCCTGATTTTGCCACAAACCTAGAGTGTTCCCTCAAGCAGTCGTTCAATATATATGCCACACTTCTTTTAGTCAGACTACATTCCTTCAAAGTGTAGTCCACATCTTACCATTGGGTTGGAAAAGAAAACATGCCACAATTATTATCAATATATGATAATTATGCGCTTACAAGAGAAGAATGGTTCCAATATCAAGCACAATTGAAATAATTCTTTCATTCCCCCTTAAAAAACAGCAAGAAATAACTTCTCACGCACTTTTTCTCCTAAAACAATACCATATGGTGCTTAGCCTGGAGCAAGGAAGGAAGTTTCTTTTGCCTTCTTCATGTCAGTAGCAGTTGGACAGTAGTGGAGATATGGAGACAGTCTGAAATCATACCTTCCATTAAGGATGTTGGCTTTTCAGTTCTCTTAGGATGTCTAGGGGAAGACTGTCTGTATGTGCAGCTCTACACCATCTCTCACAGCGCGGACCATGCTGCCCTTACCAGGGAGGGACTGTCTGTACAAAGTTGGAGCCCAGACAAGGGAAGGGGGATGATGACTGCAGAGCAAAACAGACTGCCAAGCAAAGGAAGAAAGCTCTGCAGCCTCTGGTTAGGTAGAGAATAAACAGGAATGTTACTTCAGACTCTGCACTTTATTCAGCTATGGATTTCACTTTTAGAGTATACTCACTTGGTTTGAATTCAGAAAAGAACAAGCAAATGAAATGGCTTAGAAGTCAGGCAAGCAGGATGAAAAGGTTGGTCCTGTGAGCATGGTGTAAGCTTCTTTACACCTACCCAGTGGATACTTCAGCCTGCTTGCACAGGATGGCAGGAGCTCATCTCTACCCATTCTGTGCATGTATGATATGACAGATCCTAAAATGTCATGAGATCCACTGAGAATTTTTAGCATGGGACGCAACACAGATATTTACCAGCAGCTCTCAAAGGTGCAGGAGAAGGCCTAATCCCTTGTCCCTCATCCTCATTAATTTCAAGTTATAAAGAAGGCCATGGGGTCCAGATATCACTATGTACATTTTGAAACTGGTGTTTTCTGGTAGCTTTCTTGTTTTAATTTTAAACTGTGTTACTATGCCAGATCTATGCCAGAAGCTTCAAAATAGGTCTGGGGGAGTGAGAGGAATAAAAGGGGTTAAAATCTGGGAAGTAAAAAGAAGGAAACTCCTCACAACACTATTATAGTCTTGGTCATGTTAAACTATGGGGAATGGTAAGGCCACTTCTACAGTACCATCTGAGCAACTGCAGATTGCCTTTGATTTTTAAGATGATTTCCATGTATTTTGGTATCTTCTCATTTCAAAACATTTGTCAATTAAAAAAACATTATCTGCATTTAATTAATGGGAAACAGCAGCTGTAAGATTTGTTCAAGGTCACAGAGTAAGTGAATTTCAGAAACTGGGGAGAAAAGAAACTAGTATGACTTGGAGTTTCTTTCCCTCGTCACTGGTTCTTGCAGCTTTCTCATAGGAGACAGTGATTCCCACTGTCTCTTCAGTCACAGGACAGGCTCTGCATATAAAGGAATTTTTTATGAATTTAGAAATATATAATACATAATGGAAATAGTTTTCATCTCACTTCAGCCATACCTTCTAAACCTGAAAGTGCTGCACAGACCTCAGAACATACAAGATGATGAACTCACTGCTTTCTGCAAAAACTCTCTGAGAAATGAAAACACTTCATTGCTATAGTAAGGGTCATGACACAGCTTTCTTATATTCACACTATATTTTTGAGAGCTCACACAGCACAGATCACAAAAATAACAAACCTCCATAAGAATGTAGAGGCTTCATCTTGCAGGCCATTTATATCATTAAGGTACTCTAATTAGTCACACTAATCACAGTTTCAATCAACTGTTGATTTTAACTGTTAAGTGTAATCCATCTGATCCATATTCCACAGACTGGCAATGAAATTTAGATGGCTTGAACCAGAGAAGTGATCCTTGGTGCACAAAGCATCCCCTTTTTACTGTCAATACAACAAGTCACTGAAAATTGCTTTTTAATTTGAACTTAGAGACACTGTCTGTTGTGCTTGACCCACTTTTTCCCAGTGTTGTGCTGTGACTTACCATTTTGAAGAGTCTAGCTCCCAGCTTTTCCATCTGACACACAGTAGAAAGGGAATATTCTAACTTGCACAATTCCAGCCCCCAGACACTGATATGTCTTCTGCATCATTCCAGAGTAACTACTTACCAGTTATGAATGCCAAAGAGTATCATGAACTTATCCTCTAGTGCAGCAAATTCACCTGTTGTAAGGCGAGGAGGTAGGTAGTGGGTAAAAAATTTGGAAGGACACTATCACAAGGCTTTAATCTTTTGGTACGTGGCTTTTGAAGGATAATGGCAGCATTTGTAGGGACCATTGCACCAGTAACAATCAGATTATCACTGCAGGCTGAATGATCTGTTTTACGATTTTGGGGGTTTTTTACCACAAGTGTGTTAAAGAAAGAAAACTTCTATCATGTTCTGTCATTCTGTGCACAGATTTTCTCTTTTAAACTCTCGGAGAAATACTGATGTAATTAAAAGAGACAGAAATAAAATTCAGAGACTTCAGAAATGTAAACCTATAACAACGCACAGCACTTACAGACCTTCTAACAAATGCATTTGTCTTTGTGACATGTACATATAATATACATATACATATACATATACATGTATATATCTAGACCTCTTTTAAAATTATTATTTTCAAACTGAGTATTTCCCAGGTTCTCTGTTTAAAGAAAAGAACAAAGTACACATTTCAATTTCTCTGCTGAAATTCATGAAAGATAAAATGAAAACCTGTCAGCTTCTATCAGCTGAGTGCAAATAAGAGTGACTGACAGCTTTGTCTCGATTTCTTTCCCAGCAACCAAGAGTGTAATAATCATACGAGCCAATTAAAAAAAAAAATCACTTGATTCTAACTCCTTTATTTTCCAAAGTGCATTTAGGGCTCGCTCATTTCAAAAGGTTCTGTTTCAAAGCATACCCATGTAGTCTAGAAAAATAACAATGCTTTAAAAACCATTCAACAAAACCACAATGTCACTATTTGGACTAGTCAGTTGCCTTGTTTAAATACTTTTACAATAGCATGACTTGCCAATCTAGCTGAGAGGCTCTCATAATCACATATGTCATGGTCTACATTTTTATGACACAGGCAATGCAGTCTAGATTTACTAGAACGGAATGCCCCATAGGCAAAAGAAAATCTGTCCCCGATACCTCACATATCCCAAATCTCTGAACCAGGATCCCAAAAACTAGAGTACACATTCTGTGGAAACAACTTGCTTTGCTCCCCAAACATGCACTTTACAGTTAAAGTTTCAAGACTGCAAGGGACAGTAAATTAGTTAAGTCGTGTTAGAGACAAGGTTCATTTTAGCTGGACAGAGAAAGCTTTGAAATGTACTTCTTATTCTTTCCCATCACACTTATACCAAGGCAAGATATGAGGGTCATTTACACAGGATGGCATTTGTGCCAAAGGCTCCCTGCTGCTGCAGAGCTCTGTGCCATGCAGTACAGTTGAGCTCAGCCCAATTGCCAAGTCACTGCCTGCCTCAATTTGGCTGTGTTCCATAGGTATAAATGCTGAGAGATTATTTAGCTTGTTCAGTTAGAACTGCATTTATCTGCTACCCTTTTAAGACTGTACCTAGGCAAAACATGAAACCAATAAGCATCTGAGGAGGTGCTCTTAAGTGGCAAAAAAAAACCTTTGTGTTTTTTTAAGATGTATAACTCAAGATTTTTTAAGCTAAGCAAGGGGGAAAAAGGACTTAAAAATGGCTCTGTATATATGTTCAGGCTCTTTTACCATATTGGAGAATTAAACTGACAAATAACCTCTAAATAAACCAAGAGGGGAGATAAATGGCAACATGAACAGTATGGATGTTTATGGCCCTCTTCTAATCCTTTTACACCATTCAGGTAGCAGAAGAAACTCTGGATGAGTCTAGAAGGATGTTCAGACAATGGAAACCACAAAGTAGCCAAAAGAGACCACAGTATATTTATTGCTCATAGTAGGCAACTGGGTTCCTTTTCCATCACACACCTCCAGGAGCAACTGAATGCTTCAGAGAGCATCACCACTGCAGCACATGAATAATCACACCAGCCAAGACTGCACTGAAAGAACATGATCTACAATGGCGGGAGGAATGCAGAAAAGGTGTCTGTGGGAACATTTTCAAAACATCAGCAGTTTGAACTTTTCTGATCCCTGAAATACCAAATCAAAAATATGTCTCTGAGAAAAATAAATTAGTCCAGTTGTAGTGTTTTCTCTGCTTTGGACAGCCATTTTTGGCTATTGAAAAAAGGTGTAAGTCAATTAAAGTAATGAGAATGCTGTATCTCAAACTGGAATTGTTTTTCCCCCTTGATATTAGGGGTTTAAATCTCGCATCATGCACATTTTAAGTAAAGGAAAGCTTTGTGTAAGCTTCACCAGTTGCAATTCTGAAGACTTACCAGTGTCTACAGTTCCCCTTTGAAAGGGCTGCGTCAAAACAGAAGGCCTGGAGGCCGAAGCTCTGATACCTAGCCCTGGACATGACACACACTCGCTTGGGTAATTCATGTAGACTCAGTCCTGAAAGATATTAAAGGCTTCCTGTGAGATTCAGAGATGTGGCCCTGGCATGGATTTCTGCTGAGATACTTGTTCTGGAATACCATTTATCTTTTCTGTTGTGGTGAAGAGAGAATGCTGTGGAGGAGTTGGATGTTGTAACATTGTGCTTGCACTGCTGACATGCCAGATGGCAAAAAACTGGTATCACTGGGATATGTGATGTTGGTAGCTTGTCCTGTCTGCCCATAAAGACAAAAAGAACAAAAACCAGCTGTAAAGACTGCATTTAAAACAGACAGTTATGGGGCAAAGAGGTAGGGCACAACTGATTCATCTTGGGTTCAAAGCAGCAAACATAGTTTGCTCCTGTTATATACGAAGAGCTTTTATAGCAGATTATTGAAATATGAGTTTGGTTTACAGGACAGCTTACATAAGTGTGTTCCAGTGCACAGATGATTGGCCAAATCACTGAACTGTAATTCCGCTCTTCTTCTTCACAACCTTTTTTCCCCACAGTTCCCCTTCAGTAAGAGTTACACAAAAAACATAGCTCCTGTTCATCTGCTTGGTAATTTTATTGCTTAAGGATAGCCGGCCAGCAATAAAGTCTGAAGGCGATTTCCTCTTATAAATCTATATAGAAAGTAAATTACAGTATTTCAGAGGAGCACACAAGTTCAGAGCTCACATAATGACAGATGATTTTGGGGCTTACAATGCTTGTGCCAGCAAAGAGACTGCCAGTTACTGGTATTTTCTTTGCCAACAAATGGTAGATTGGTTATTGAAGATTAACCACAATGCTAAATAGATCTATTTATGTAAGAACAACGCAGCAAAGCGAGCGTCGATCTGTCAGCAGAGGGGGCAATGTGCAGGCTGACAAAGCTCTGGATGTGTTCTGCTGCAGAAGAATGGAAAATAGGGATGACATTGCCCTCTCGCGGGAAAGCGCCGAAGTGGAAAGCGGCAAAGCTCCAGCCGGCTGATGCCGGCAAGGTTTGTGAATCCTGCGAGTCTCGTTACAGCAGGCCCTTAAACCTCCTGACATTTTCCTTCCATACGCTCAGGTCATTCAGAGTTGAGAATTTGTGGCATGCTACAGGACTGGGATTCAATCTTTTTTAAAAAATTCAGTGTGTTGGCTAAGGGTATAACCCTGAGGTCATCCTTTTAAAAGCCAGATATTTGAGGTCAGGAGTCTCTTTACTGAAAGAACAGAGTGAAAAGCACCACTTTTAGTGTTTTAGCCTAAGAGCTATGAAACAGAACTGTGCCACTGAGAGTCAAATCTTGCTGACTGCTTTGCTTTAAAAATGTCCCTTCTGTTCTGTCACCAAGCAATTCAGATCGTATCTCCTAAAAGTGGAATTCATAGTGTACCAAATGGTGGGAGGGTTAGGGTTAATTTTGGGGGATTTAGGGTTAATCAGGAGGAATTTAGGGTTACTTTCAGTGGACTTATAAACTACTTCTCGACAATATTGAAAATACATATTATAGACTGGTTGAATGTCCTGCCATAATGGTTGTGGATATTAAAAATGGGCTGTCCTGAGGACTTACATTTTCTAAAGAAAACTGGTTTTGATTTTTGCCCAGATCTTTTCAGAGAACCTTGTAAAAGATGAACTATTCAGCTGGTAAGCTGAGGGTGAAGGAGAGTGAGCAAAAGCAAGGAGTGGCCATGTTGAGGACAGGAAGGCTGAGGGCAATTTAGCTTGGGGTTGACTTAAGGAAAGTAGTGTATTATCTGTGCCCAGACATGTTTCTGAAGCCCACATGGTTGCAATGACAAAATGTATTGTCCAAAAGGACAATCTCAGGAAGGAGGGACATGGGTCACTGTCAACAGCATATGCAGGATTATTACAGTAAGCATGACTGCTAGAATATTAACCATTAATAATAAACCGTTCTCTCTGAACACAAGAAAAATATTCCCAGCACTTGTCATTCACTATGGAGAGCAGCTGTTAAGAACCACAAAAAAACTACAGAGGAATAAATTAAACTAGAAATGTTCTGGTTTTAGAATGGCTTGTTTTTCTTCTTTTCTTTGTATATATATATCTCTATCCATATGTGTATGTATGCATGTATGTATAAATGTGGGTAGGAGCTGCAGTGAGTAAGTAAACTCTTACTCTCTCAGAGTCATTGTCCAAACTGTCAATTTCAAGTTATTTGGGATGGAGAACACATAATGACTGAACAAGCCATACTTTATTCATACTGCAAACCATGCTTTGAAGATTCAACTGGCGGTCGTAAAGGTGAGGTGGGCAATAAGAGGACTCTAACTGACCAGTGCACACAGAAAGAAACCATTCAGACAGCTGTCTTCAGGATAACACATCAGAGGATAAGGCAAGCATATTTTTAAAAAGCTAACTTCACTGTGTTGGATATTGCATTAATAAAGTGTTTAAAGAGAGAATAATGGTACCACTGCCACCACTCGGCACCGCAGAGCAGTGATCAGAGCAGCACTCCAGATGCCAAACCAGAGTTACCCTGCAAGCTCTTGAGAGGCCCTCAGTGTCTCTTCTGGGCAGCAGAGTCCTCAGGGTCCATCCAAGTCATGGCAAACAGCCAGAAAATACCCTCTGTGTGTTCAGTGGCTGTTTCCTGGCGCAACAATTACCTTGTGGATCCTTTTGATACATATGCTGGTGACAGAACAAGGTTCCAGTATCAGAAAAGAAATTAAGGTAGTACTTGGCCTCCCAGCTTTCATGGGTGTTTTGTCAGGTCTCTGGCCCACAAATCTTAGAACGCCAAGTTGTCTGAGTGAATACAGAGGAGCTGTTCCAGTGTAACCCCATCCTTCCTGGACCCTCCTGTAACACACAGTCACCAGCCCCTTCTGCTGCAGTCATGGCTTGTCCTGAGACTCCCAGTGTATCCCAATTCAGAATTATATGGCTGCAAGAAAAAAAATCTATTTCTCCCACTCTGGATGATCCCATTCCTTTCAGCTGTCTCCCTAACTTCCTCATTCTGAGCTGCCCATCTTCCCTTGTCTTCTCACCGCAGCCTAAGATCTCTGTGCAGAAGCCGCTCAGCTCCTCCTGCTCTGCTGGCACAGGTACTGCTGCTCTCCCTCCCACACAACTACTCTGGCTCCATCTTTTACAGAGGTTAAAAACCACAGGCATGAACTGCTTTTACCAAAATTCTGCCTGAGCAAGACACTGAGAGCAGGAGAGTAGAACATGTCCTGGAAAAATGGATGCAGTAGCCAGAGCCCAAGATCATTTAAGTATGCCTTTAAGACAACCAGCCATTATTTGTGTCTCTTTAAATGGGCTTAGAAGGTGCCTGTAGTGACTATGCATTCTTCCCGGGTTCTACATTATATCTGGTGTCATATGTGCTATGGAATGTCATCACCTTTCTCGGAGTAAATGTTCTTTTCATACACTGCAACTATATCGTTTTTCTTGGAGTAAGTATTTTCTCTCTCTTTTTTAGGATATATGCACATTTGGTGGTGGGAGCATGTAATTAACACAGTTTGTTATGATGGCATTTTTCATTCATACATCTCTGAAGAGACAAATACAGATGTCTGAAGGCTTAAACTTATTTAGCAATTAAAGCTTACAGGCCTTTTGGCTATATGGTTTCATACTCACAGGAAAACGTGGTTCTTTCCAAATATTTTGGACCTTGAGAGCATAACTTCTCACAGTCTCTTACAATCAACTTTTCTAACTGAAAACATTCTAAAGGCAGTATGGTTTTGTGAATTATCTGTAGACTATTTACTATAATTTTGGAATGAGTCCTCAGCTGTAGTTTGATAACCATTGGCTTAGGAATCAAATCACACCACAATTTGTGTTCAGGTTCTGGCAGTGCTACGGAATTCACAGGCACCTTTTCCAGACACTTTCATTATGTCCTGTTTTCCCTGTCAGTAAAATTAATATAGATCACATCAGCTGCTACCCAGGACTGTTGGGATGACTGGTGTTTTGATAATGGTGAAATCTAAGTGGATGTGACCAGAAAGGCACCCAGTGTCATTATTAAATTTTAGCTTCAAATAAACTCTTCTATTTAGAGATAGATTTCAGCAGAACTTAAGGAAACAAGATTAGGAAATTTTAAAAACAGTCAATGACAAAGAGCAAAGAATGCTCATCACCTTTCATTAAATCAGGTGTTTGAGAAAAAATTACTTGGTTTAACAGTCCCAGAAAACAGGCAGATTCATCTACAAGAAAAGAAAGTCAAAACAAACAGTCACACAGAAGAAAATAATTCTGTCTTTAGCACTGCCTTGCCTACCCTGAAGCTGGGTAATAACATAATCTGTCAAAATGTTCTAAAAGTCACAATGCTGTAACCACTTTTTCTTCTGAAACCTTTAAGTGAGCATTTCCCTGACTATTTTACAGCTTTACAGATTCTAATATTTGGTAGGAAAGGCTTGCTTTACAAGCCTAAATTAAAACATTGATTGCTCCATTGTTTCTCATAACAGATCATATTTCCTAATGGGCAAATCTCATTGTTTAATTGGAGGCTAGGAAACAAACCTTAAAAATCTGACCTGGAGTCTTCTGTGTTTCTTGTGCTTACTAGTTTCTATTTGTGAATCTGTTTGCTGGTTTCATACTAAAAATAATGCCCTTCCATTTGTTTTTGCAGTTATGAGTCCTAAGAGAAAAAACATTCTGCTTCTCATCATTGCTACTTCCATCAATTTGCTTTTGCTTTTATTTTAGTCTATAGCAACACAGCTCAAGATTTCCACCTGGTGCAAAATAATGCAAGAATATTGCTGTTCCACATTTGCAACATTCAATTATAAGAATCATAATTTCTGAGCATCCTGATCAAAATGCTTGTACATTTTACATGGGAAATAATAGTTACTTTGCTAAATAATAGGACCTATTTTAAAATGTATTTTCATCTAAAATTATGGCTAATGTTTATGTAAATTCCAGAAATGTTCTCAAAGAGAAACAGAGTGTAAGCTGAGAAAATGGTGCCTGTGGAGATCAATGTAATGGTTTTGCTCAGATCAGTGCCAGGGAGAAATATAAATTTCTCTGCTGTACTGAAAAATCTTTCTTCAATTATTTAAATCTCACTTGAATCCTATTTTTAGAAATAAATATAACTTAAATGGGCAATGCACCTTGTTCTAGCATATGGGAGGATTTCTCCTCAAGAATCTGTCTGGTCTCATTTGGACATTTGTGTATTGCAGGGATGTGTATGAATGTGATTTAATTTTTCTCTGGAGACAATCACCTGCCTGAGACAGTGGTGATGAACTTACTTCTGGAGTAGTCTCTGCAGTTTCAGATACACCTGTAACTAATAATGTGTTATCTCACCCTCTGAACTAGAAAGAAAAGAGGGGAGTGAATAAAAAATATTAATTTTTAAATTAATTTTAAATAGAAACAGTTTTACCATTGCTTTGGTTTTACACACAGATACATATTTCCTGCTATGCAAAACTAGAAGGATGAGAAATCTCTTAAGTATTTGCACTGGGATCAGACAGTTACCTTGTAGGGCATCAGGTCAGTGAGAGTTCTTAAATATTTTTCATCCAGAGATATTAATTAGAGACTGAGAAGCAATTCTCAAATTTGTCCTGACATTTAGGAAAGTCAAAGAAATTTGGAGCTCCATGTAACCTTTCATGGAATAAAGTACAATATTTCCTTAAAGAAATGGTGTTTTATCCTGGACAATCACTAGTGGGAAAAAAAGGCTTTGTGTTTCAAGGCTGTTAAAAACCTAGTGACATGGGGTTTGTGACTTTTTAAAATTTCAGAAAGCCATAAAAAAGTGCAAGTTTTTTGAGTCCATATTCTCTTTTCAAGAAAATAGATTATTAAGTAAAAGTGTGTTTTTTCAAGACAAGCTCAAAGATAGAGGGATTCTTAATGTGGTGTGTGTCAGGAAAAAAAACAGTCAGAGTGGAACTTTGCTAGAAAAGCCTAATGTGGCGGGTTGGCCCCCAAGTTGCCTCCGCCCCCCAGGCCGAGGACACCTCCTCGGGAGGAGGAGAACTGCCTGGGCGGACCTCTGGGGTATGAGTCTCTGGGTCCGCCCCTGAATTGTAGGGAAAGGCGTACCCAGGGCTCTGACTCCGCCCTCTCTTCCAGCAAGTTCTGTTCTGTTATGTGTATTATTGGTTACTTTGAATTGTACTCCACCCTTGTTTGTAGTTATTGGTTCTGTATGCTTATCCCCACCCTTTCCCTCTTTCCTTATTGGTTAACCTACCCCCTTTATAAGCCAGCGAAAGAAGTTCTGTAACGGCTGTTCCTCTCCTCCCTCTCCCCCTCCCGAACACCTCGACCCTAAACCCTTTACTCTTAATAAAGGGGAGATAGGCGGGGAACTCCCTCCCGCTAGCCCTTTGCCTCGTCTGCCTCTAACTTTTACGCCTACAACAGCCTAATAAGCATGGAGTCTTAAATGAGCCATGAAATCAGCATGGCATAAAGATGACCAATTTTTTAAATTTATTCTTTGTTAAGTCATGTATTTGTTGGCTGCTGTCTCATCCTGGGTAAGTGATATGAACTGGAAATGCTTACCTGTCTGATCAACAGGCCTCTTTGCTTTCTTAGTTCTTCATTATTCATGGTTAATCATCAGCTGTTTCATGTTTATTTGCAAGGTCCTATAACAGCAATTTAAGTCTTAAAGTAGTATACTGTTGGATAGCTTAGTTTTTGTATGCTTTAAGATGATCTGTTTCTCGGGAGGTCACTTGGTATCAAGTAATATATATCACAGCTCTGCCTATTTAAATCAGACATATGTGCACAGACCTTGAATTTGTAACTTAATTTTCCAACTAAACTAACAGACTGTAGCTCACTGGTCCAACTTTATATGTTCATTTCTTGAAAAGGAATCCATTTTTCTTTTAACATGCATTGTAACTTACAGTGAATAAAAATAAAGTCTGCTAGAGGACTGTTCTTACTAATGTGTCAAACTTTAGGAACTAGTGTACATCAGTACAAAATGGTAAGTAGAAGAGTGGTAAATAAGGAATGACAAATACTGGAGAAACAAATGGAAAAATAAAGGGTTTATGCTGAAAACCAGCAGGTGATTACCACCCCAGGGCTAACCCCTGCATTACCTGACCCTGTGTTTAGTGTGCTGTGACATGTAGTAGGCATAAAAGTTAGAGGCAGACGAGGCAAAGGGCTAGTGGGAGGGAGTTCCCCTCCTATCTCCCCTTTATTAAGGGTAAGGGGTTTAGGGTCGAGGTGTTCGGGAGGGGGAGAGGGAGGAGAGGAACAGCTGTTACAGAACTTCTTTCGCTGGCTTATAAAGGGGGTAGGTTAACCAATAAGGAAAGAGGGAAAGGGTGGGGATAAGCATACAGAACCAATAACTACAAACAAGGGTGGAGTACAATTCAAAGTAACCAATAATATATATAACAGAACAGAGCTTGCTGGAAGAGAGGGCAGAGTCAGAGCCCTGGGCACGCCTCCCGCAATCCCGGGGTGGGCTCTCTCCGGCCCCCGGGACTGGCGGAGCAGGAGGGATGGGCGCTCCCCGCCCCTCGGAGCGGCGGGACGGGCGGCCCCGGCCCCGCCCCACCGGCAGCGGCCGCGGCGGGCGGCGGAGGCAGCTTGGGGGCCAGCCCGCCACAGTGACACCTGGTGAGATTAAAATAGCCTTTTTCCTGAGTCCTCAGGAACTGAGAATCTCTTCCCTAGATAAAACATTTAAGTGTTCAGAGAGGAATCTGAGCATCTTACGACAGCTGTACAGGTAGGGTTCCCCAGTATGGGCTTAGCAGGGAGTAAGGAGAGGAAGGATGTAACAAATAGAGTGTTACAATCTTTTTGCTCCTTCACCTTGCCTAGAAGAGGACTAAGCCTATCTCTTTGTAACCCTTCAATGAGCATTCAGTTTTGGGTTCTATTGCTGGATCTTGGCTTTGCTGTTCCATACAGAAAGCACAGCCAGTGCAGAGAGATGTGTCTGGTCCCTCCATTCTTCACCCCTGCCTGTAGTTGGAGATACTCTTGGCCTTTGGTCTACAGCAACAGATACCAGCCTAATTAGCCTGAAGGCCAGGCTAATTGCAACTCCAGGTTAATACACGTTTCCCCTTTCCTCTCTGCCTCCTAGTCAGGAGCAGCTGCAGATGGCTGTGCCTCTTGCTAGCTTGCATAACACTCGAACACCCACTCCCTTACTATTTTAAGCTGAAGAGACCCACCCATGTTCCTCTTCAATAATCACCTGGGCTCTATCTGGCATAATAATTACACCACCCTCCTGAAAGATACAAGAATGCTTCTGGAAGCCCAGCAGCATTGGTTTATCTTCACGAAGTGCAGCTGGAGTGCAGCGACAAATTATTTGTCAATAACTACAATCTGTCAATAAGTACAGCCAAAAATAAACTGTGGCATAGCCAGACTGCACTTGATGGTCCCATCTAGTTATTTTCTTTTTAAGGTCTCACAGATGCAACAAATATTTTCTAACACAGCTTCTAGAGCCCTCTGTTTTATACTGCATATTGTGTTTTGGCATCTGATGACTAGAAGAGAACGTTCTAGGATGAGACTGAAAATAAATACCTCAAACTAATGGTCTTCCTTCAAAGGGTAAGTGCATCAGGACCTTTTAAAACTAATCTAGTAAGCAGATTGCAAACCACAGCTCATCTTGTGAGCAAGAAACATTCTGCATGGACTCGCAGAGTTGAGTTCATGTGGTCAGAAATTTCCAGGCTTAAAGTACAACAGAACATAAATTGCTAAGAAGTGGCCTAGACTATTGCAGTTTTGTGCATTCTTACACAGAGCAGCTGTCATAGTGCAAACACACAGATTCTGGTCAGGCAGAAGGTTATGTCTACAGCTATAGGACAGAAGGGAGAAAGAGGTTCAGCTCTCTATGAGCACAAACCATGACATAACACAACACTGCTAGGGTTTACATACATTTGCAGCAGATATAAACTGCTTTGTGAAGGGGTTTGATACGGCAGGGCAGCAGTGTCTGTATTAAAGGGAACTGTGTTTCAGCCGATGTACCCATTTCTTCCTGGTCACCGAGAAGCTGCAGCCGTGTGAACTCACATCTCTCTGTCCAGCTTCTCCATCTCTCACTTGTGATGCTGCTGTGCCCTTGACCCCATTTTGATCATGCCAAAGCCTGCTTCCACATACCTGCCAGAAAGTTGTATAGTTTTGGACATTGCCAGAAATTCAGACAAAGTTTGTGCTTATTCTCTCAACTTGAGTAGACAGTCAAAAGTTTAGAAGATTTGTGATTTGTCACCATCTAATTTAAGGGTTTGGAGGAGGGCTTGTTTTGGTCCATCTTGTTCATTTTTAAAGAAAGTCATGCTATTTTGAATGCAGGATGATGGAAACAAATACCTTGGAATTTTACTGTCACAACCGCACACTTGTTCCAGCCGAGTCCCACCAACTTCACAAACTTCTTTCATGGCGTTAGAGCTACTTCCATGTCAAACAATTAGTTCCATCTTTCTTCTTTTCACATGTGAGACACTTCTGCCTTGGTCTCTGCAGCTGATCTCTCCTTCTGCACCATGCACCACAGAATCCTCCATATACTCAAAGTTTTGTGTGACTCTAAATGTGCAATTGTTTAAATTTCTCTTTTAGGGGTAGGTGATAATGTGTCAACTTCAAATTTAAATGGAGATACTCTTAATGCAAATACTCTGCTGGTGATAGGGGTTAATTAAGGTATCAGTAAGAGCAGCACTCTGTGTAAGCACAGCTAGCTGCAGCACTTAATATGGATCCAGCACCAGCAATACCTGGAGCTCCAGAGCACCCTTCAAACATCTCAGTCTTCAGAGATGGCATTCAATGTGGTATTACATGTTATACTGGGAGAAATCAGGAGCAGAGAGACAGTCACAGAGTCACTGGACAGTGAGATAGAGGTTATAAGGCCCAATGTACCATTTGAGCCTGGCAATATTGCCATTAATTTCCAAGTAAAAAATTAGCATTACCAGTAGTTGGCTGCATTAATGCAACATGACTGAAAACATTCTCTTTTTTGTTTAAGCAGGCATGCTATCTGCTGAAGAGAGCTTAGAACTTTGACAGTTCTGCTAGAAACCTGAGCACCTTTCAAAACCAAACTGAAGCTACTACCACAGCAGAGAATCTCAGTAAACAGCCTTGCTCTGGGACAAAGCCCCAGTTATTCGAGTAAAATAATTTCCTTTGAAAATAATTTTGATCCAAACAAAACAATACTGGCAAATTTTATGTTTACGTGGGAAATGTTCCCTCATGTTATAATTGGAAAAATAGTAATCTCTGAAAAATACGTTCTTTGATACCCTGTGCGTGCATTTCAGGTTATTTGTATGAGAAGGGCTGGGGAGGTTTTGCTACTGCCTATGCAAAATGGTTGTTTATTTTTCTAAGAGTCTATTGATTTGTCAATGTCCGACAAATCCAAGAAAGCAGAGTTACTGGAACAGGTAGTACAAACATTTCCAGGACAGTGCTTGTATCTATTTACAACCTGCCTACAAGTTTTGTTTATCTGTTTGAGTTGTTAGGGCTCACATCTCAGTTCCCACCCGGGAGGAAGTCTAGGTAGGAACACTCCTGTGCTGAGTTACTTCAACTTCTCTTTGACGTATTTCTTTGGGACTGTACCACTGTGTTTAAATGCAGGGGTTTTGGATAGAAACACCACTTTCCATAGCCACCTCTTCAGCTGACACTGACAGCATTTCTTAATATTGGAGAGTCATGGGATTGTCACTGAATGTGATCTAGAGAAATTTAAATTAAATTGAGGAGGTAGAAAGCTTAAAACAGTTTCTGTTTGGTTTTGGTTATTTATATGTCCATCTTCATAGAAATGGGCAGAAAAAAATTTAAGGTTGACTTTTTATGAATATTGCCTGCAGAGAGAACACATAACAGAGTCTTTTCAGTGTCTGGTTTGACAAAACCCCACCTGTACAAAAGGAAAAACCAGGCTGTGCACAGGGCAGAAATAGCAGGAAAAGAAAAAAAAAAACAAAACTGTCATGTATGTACCGGCAACTACTTGTGTTCTGAAGAACACCTGTTTGCAATCTAGGTTTAACTCATATTGCAGAAAGAGCTACTTGATATTTTGTATGTCCTCTCAGCTGAGATGAAAAGGGAAAGATTAAGTTAGTATTAAAACTGCATATCAAGATACCATTACACTATTTCAAGGAATTTCAAGGTACCTTCTTTAGATCTTTATTCTTCAGCCCAAAATCTGAAAGAGTTTAGATGAATAAACAGATATTAATCTCCCCACCCTGCACATTTATGCACATATATTTAAATACATTCTTCAGACCCTGTCTCTTTAAGGGATGCTTTGTATGAGACAGCCACATACAAGTTAGAAAGGACAGAAAACTTCCTAGCTATTCTATACAGTTTAATGTATATTATATAACTGTGCTTGACAGTACAAGCAGCCACAATTATGTTCCACATAAGCAATGAATCGGAAATACAACATTGCCTTAAGTACCCCACGTATCTGACTCGACATATGCCAAAGACCTTCACTTTTTATTCCAAAACCTGGTTTTATGGGAATGAGAAGTGGTTCGAAGTGGCATGCACCATCTCACAAATCTTTTGGGTGGGAAAGTGACTGCCAATCACAGCAATACCTTCTGTTAGGTAAGATCTTCCCTGCAGATCACACAGGCAAAACTGACGGCCTAAGGCACAGCACCTCCACTTGGAACAAAGAAACCAAACTCTTTCATACTTTGTCAAAACATGTGAATCCTGTCTTGGATAAAATCTGAAAGAAAAATGCAGCCTTCGGTGAAATTCATGATTCAGATTAGTGAACTCTTTGTAATACAATCTTTCGTAAAGGTTACTTTTCCTTTTTTTTATTAAGTGCATTTTGGCTACTCAAGGTTTTAGTGACTAGATCTAATGAAAGAATATTGTATTACCAGCTAAATGTTTAGCACAAATGAGAATGACATGAAATTCTGTAACTAGAACAATTAACTTCTTTTTCCTATGTAAGGCATAGAAAAGATGATTTTGGCATTTTCTACTTGGTTTACTGTTTCATCCATGGACAGGTAACGAGCAGTTTTTAAGGAAACTACAGTCAAAAGCAAGCTTAACTTCATGAAGAAAGGACTGAAATATAATCTTTAGGCATTAGTTTTAACTCAAGAAAGATGTTAGACTTACTCAACCCTCCTGGCTTTTCTGTGTTCTTCCACAAGACAATTAGCAGCAGTAGTAAGGTGAAAGAGCTGCTGCCAAACAACATTGAAGCAACAGTAGACAGACAATGACAATTTCTTCAAGTTAGTTTTGGCTTAGAGCCTTTTTCTGCAAACCACAAAAGTATATGCTTATATTTCAGAGGCCACTGCAGTGAAATGAAAGCTAACTTAAGTTGGTCCCAAATCCCTTCCTTTCAACTATTTCATTTTCTCAGTTTTGATAGTCTCTATGACTGCAAAGATCACTGTCCAAAGACAAAATAATTTTGTATTTATTTTTGATTAGTGTCAGATACTGATTTTGATATTTCAACTAATTCTATTTCAATGATACTGAAAGAGAAATATGAGACAGAAATAAGATTTTTTTTGTTACAGCACAGATGACTTTACTAATTAGAACACACATATACATCAAATATACCTCAGAGAAAGCCAAGAGTTTGGCATCTGCAAATTAAAAACATTCCTTCAGCAAAGAGGATTCAGCAGGGAGACAGCTTTGGTGTTTAAGGCTGAAAGACTTCTTGTGACCCCAACTCAGAAAGAATGAAAAATGCAGAATTAAAAATGAATCCGTAATGTCAACACAGATAAGGTGCTGGGGTGGGGGTTTGCATTTTATAGACCAATAATGAAGATAATTATCCTTGAAAATTTTCCATCTCAAGTATATGATATTACTGTCCCTTTTAAAACACATAGCACAGATAAGCAATCTTGCCTTTAAAAATTCTACTAATAAAAATGTTTGACTTATTTGACAATATTGTATGGGAAAAGAACTATTAAAGTTTGGTAACAGCAGCTCTGCAGGAGGAAGAAGGAATGTTTTTTGGGTAGCAGGGTAAAGAGTTACAGGAATAAAAGATTAACATAGAGAGAGATGTTCATTGCCTTTCTGATAAGGCTTATTTCATGTCTGAATCTGCCACCAGCCTGCTTTGCCTCTTCCTAAAAGAGAGTCACAGGAGAGCCTGCAGCATTTACCTGCAGCAAGCCAGTCCCTACAAGTCAGGTTATTTATCAATTCACAAAATATCAACCTACAATCCTCATCATTTTTCCTAGTAATTCTCCACAAAGTCTACAACAAATAAAACACCATTGGTTCTTAAGCAATTTTAGCATATATTGATCCAAAAATCGTTTACTAATAATGGGCAATGTCTTGTCCAGTGGCATAAGGAAGGATGCTCCTCCTCTTAACTTTACATGTTTTTTGGTTGGCTCCTTTAAGAACATGCACATCAAACAGTATCACTATGCTACAGTCTATTGTCGCATTTAAAACATAAGTTTTCTTTCCCCTCTCCACTGAAAAAGTACTAGTATTCACTAATATTCAAGGTAACTGTGACAAAGATAGAGGGTAGAAAGTCATTAGTGTGGTGACTTGAGAAAGCAAATTGAGAAAGAATTTAAGAAAGTTAAAGGGACAATTCTGTAAATTCCGAGATTAGTACACTGGTAAGTTCCATTTCTAATGGACACGCAGTCCAAGTAATAATAAGCCTTACAACTGACCCACTAAGATTTGCTTTTCTAATTTCACAAGGTCCTGTTAATAAGAAAACAGTTTCCACTGCCCTGTACTTCATCTAGGTAAAACATGGATTATTTTAGCACTGATAAGGAAAACAAATTTTCTGAGCTTCCAAACACTGATGTGTAAAACCAACACTCCTTGACCGAAGGCAGACCAAGTATTTTGTACAGTATATACCTTTGTTTTATCATAATGAATTCCTAGCTGAATTTTGCTTTGAACTTGCGTTACTGAATTGGTGTCGATTATTCAAAAGGCCTAACTCCGTCACAATTATAAAATACTGAGTTCTTTTATGTATGTGCATATATACAAACAATGGCCCAACCTATATTGGCTGAAGTAAGATACCTGGTAATAGGTTGTAGTGGACACTTTTGTTATGTAAGTTATTCCACATTCAGACAACATACTTTAAAACTTTTGGAAACACTTCTGTTGTTATTTTCTCATCTTATATTTTAAATATATCTGCCATTAGATGGTCTCAGAACAACAGGCAGTACCTCTATTTCATTTGCACAAAAAATTCACTAGAGAGCTTAGCATTCATTAGAAAAGAATATGAGTACTATTTATATGGCGAGATGGCAAAAATTAAAAATTGTCTGTGGTATACTCAGATATAATTTTAAAAACAGCTAAAAGGTGCTCAGAACTTGCAACTCCGTTGAACACTCATAGTTATTATTCTTTATTTCAAAATCAGTTTCTCTGCAATACTTGCTTTTTTGCCTGCATCTGTGACTTTTTACATATATCCCTCCCACTCTTCAGGGAATTTTTTTTCCTCCATTACAAGCAAATGACACAGGCTTATTATTAAATGATACGATTATTCACACACATTAAATTTCAGGCCCTCGCTGTTTTCTCATGTTAAGGCAAATGTACCTCACAAGGGAGACAGCTGTGGATGGGGTCAGCAAGCCAATGACTGCAGAAGGGACATAGCAATCAACAAAACAAGGCTGAAGTGGGGACCCTTCAAGCACAGGCACGCAAAGTCAAACCTGTAGAACAACCACATCCTGGGAACGAGCACTCTTGGGTGCATCGCTCAAATGCCTCTACACTAACGCAGATAGCCCAGGGGACAGGCAGGAAGTTGGAATTTTGGGTGCAGTTACAGAGCTGTGACACCCTTGGGATCACAAATATTTGGTGGCACAGTACACACCACTGGAGTGCTACAAATGATGGACACAGCCTCTTTTACTCCAAATTGAGTAAACCAGTCTTCATGTGTTAGTAACGTAAGTGCTTGTAATTGGACCAATAATAACTCTGTTAGAGTGTTTAAATTCTAATCAACAAATTCTTGGCTTGCATGGGAAGTGGGGTTTTTTGGCTCATTAATTGCATGGGTGTCTGGGCTGGGACCCCAGTCATGAAGACAGCAAAGACAGCAAGTCAAGCTGTTCTTTAGATACCATGTGAGCATTCATCAAAGAGACCTGGTATAATTTTTGATGTTTGCTTCCACATATTTTGGCAAAAGAAACGATGGAAAACAGTTTCCTCTTAACCTGACCTGATGTTAACTTGGGAGCTGACATCACAGAACCATAGAATGGCTTGTGTTGGAAAGGACCTTAAAGATCATCTAGCTCCAATCCTCAACTTAGCTTGTAGGGCCAAGCTTTAAAATCCAGAGGTAAGGAAATCTGAGCAGAACTATAAATAAACAAATCCCACAAAAAGTAGAATAAAGTAGAAGAATATTTCTTCAGTACTGACAAACAAATGTGCTCTATTTAAAAGTCATGACATTTTCTAATTATCTTGTTAAGGTAGATAAGGAAAATACATGAGACATATTTCATAAACAGTTATTTATTAAAGGAAACAATTTCACTTTCTTAATCAAATGTACTAATCACCTGAAAAAAATTTCTCATCAAGTAAATAGGTTTTTTGCATTTATCTTTGCTGTATGGACGTTGCAAAGTAAGTGTTTGCATAGATTTCGCCATTTTCTGTTATTACTGTCTAAACAACCTATTCTTCTGAAGATATTCAGTACTATTTGGAATGCTTTGGTTCATACCGAATACAGTAGATAGAACAATACAAACAGAACAATAGTTGCATTTTATGACACTGGAATAGCTGGCCTTCAAATAAAAACAAAAATTTGTTTACAAGCAAAGATAAATAAATGAGCACCTTACCCTTCTCATTCTGAATAAAGCAAGAGTCTTTTCAGAGCTCTACCAAGTTTTCCATGAGGCCTTTTCTTGCTTTTATGTGTCAACATTTTAGCTAGAAAAATTCTGAAAGATATCTGCACTCTCAAGCCAGTACCGAAAACAGGATAGTCCTTTGTCTCTGATCTGTTTTCTTCCCTTGTCAGTAATGACTTCTCCAGTTTGTTTCACAATCACCAGTTTAGGAATTGCTGTTATGTTGTATTTCTTCTTCAGATCACTGAGGGAAAAAAAATTAAAAATAAAACACACCATTAGGAGCATTTTAAGGAAACTCCTAGTCTCTAATGAAGGCTACTCTGCCCAGGACACATGGGAGAAAAGAAGTGATCAGCACCTGGGCTTCCTCAGTGTTTGGGGCAGAGCATTGGGTAGTACAGGGAGATGGGCAAGGCTGCAGTTGGGAGGCTACATGGTGAAATACAACTCTGGGAGTTCAGAGTTGCTGCATCCTTCCTGTAACTGCTCTTCACTGCTGTCTGCAGTTTCCACAGGAGCAGACTCTTGGAAACTTAAAGATGTCCAAAGAAGCAAAGTGTGACACATCCTTCCACCTTGTTTTTACTAGCTCAAATCAGATATCTTCTGGGCCCTGTTTATAGGACAGAAGAAGGATCTCACTTAGACTAGCATTTGACATTTATTCCCCTACAAAGATGCTCAAGTGTCCCACAGTGCTACTTCCTGCAATCGCCATTGAAGCATGATGCATAATCCTCTCGTGTAAATGGAAGAGACTGAAGATATTCCTTAAACTCACTCAGTGGAAGAGGCCTTCTACACATAGAAATGTGAGCAATCAAAATATTTGGAATTAGAGCCACCCATCTATGTTGCCAAAAAATAATATTTCAACTCCCCCTCTGCACCTTTAGAAGAACAAGAGGATAGGCACAAAAAAAGCAGTAGCAGAATAGCCAAATTCAAAAAAAATAGCAACAACTCTTTCAAAACATATTTTAAATACTAAATGGAGATATACTGCCCGAGCACCATCACCACAAACAAGAACATTTGCTTTGTGAGGCTCAAATGCCAAAGAATTTTGAGTACAAAAAAAATGTAGACATAATAAAATACATGCCACTTATATATAGACATTCTCAATGATTTTCTGGTGGGAAAAAACAAGGAGTCAAAAATACAGAAAACAAGACTTAAGTGAAATACTGACCCAGACAAGGCATTCCTGAAACATGCTTTCCCTTCTGTATTTTTTCTTAAGAGAAGAAAAATCAAGAGGCGAAGGACAGTGCTCTGCTGTTAGTTGGCTGAGCAATAATGCAGGAAATACTATGGAAGCAGCAATGATATGGTATAGAAACAAGTTTGCTTTCTCAGTGAATTGTGAAACAAAAGCATTCAAACAATGATCGCCATAGACCTTTCCCAAATCTGCTAAAACAGAAGGGGAAAAAAACATTCCAAAGCAAGATCATGTAGAGGCCATATAAAACTACTCTCACCTCATACCACTTGAATTACTAACACGATGGGTGGAAGGTGCTTTTTATTGGTTCAGAGGACAATAAACACAATTGTAGCATCAGAGACAGAACACTAGGAGCCTGAAGGTAATTTGCAATGGAGACTGGAATCTTACACTTTGCTTTCCCAAGGGAATGCATATATAGCTGGCCCAGTCCAGCGTGACATCTTGTTCAAACAGCCTCAGGTTGGAGGTTGCTTGCACCAAACCAGACTGAAGCATGCACAGATTTTGCTTACATTTGTGTGCAACTTGCAAGATGGGCAGACCTGAAGAGGGCTCAGAAAGAGTTCTGCAGACAATGCTTCTTACTCACATCATGCATGTGTACAGGTGCTTACAAAAACGACTTCTTAGAACCAATTAGATTATTCTCTCCAATAGGGATCTGAAATCCCATGACTCACCTGCACAAATGATATACATGCCATGGGACTAACTCCAACAACAACTCATTATATCCATAAATAGAAAAATCATGTCCTTCAAAGGCAAATTCAACTCTCCTACAGTAAAATACAATGATGTAAGTAATGACATTCTTAGTTGCGTGGCTATTCCCAGTTAAGAGTAAAGGTATATACTGCATCTTACTGACTAGAAAAACCTAATACCCAAACAGAGAAAACAAAAGGAAAGGTACCAAAAAAAAAAAAAAA
>VZRL01002179.1:16233-89873 GCA_013397895.1 Origma solitaria
AGCCCGGCTCCGCCGAGCCCGCGTCCCCTCAGAGCCGCCCGCCCGAAGGGGAGCGGGGCCGCAGCAGCGGGGTGGACGGGCTCCTGTTTTATTTGCAATTCACACAATAGAAGCGGCCAAACCGCCTCCCGCAGCATCGGGTGGTCCGAGCCCGGCTCGGGGCTGAGCCCGCCGTGCCCCGGGGCGGCTCCGGGCCGGGGCTCGGGGCTGAGGCGGTCCCGCCGNCGCTGGATTCACGGCGGGGTCTGGGGGAAGGTTGTGCCGTGCCGTGGTTCGGTGTTGTTTGCGAGGGGCTGGTGGGGCTTGCAGGGAGCGCTGGTACCTGCGCTCCAGCCGGCGGCTGCCGACCCTCTCCGGGGGGGAAAAAGTGAAATCGGATCCCAGGCGGCTTTCAGGGGAAGGTATGGTCAGTAGCAAATGCAGTTTTAAAAGCCTCCCAAATTGAAAAGGAGACACTTTCATAGGATCAGCGGGGGTCTCTACCCAAATGGCCTTTTATCTTCTCTAAACTGGCTGCATTCTCTCACCTCTGGACCATCATTGTGCTGGGCGGCCTCCTAGGGTTCTTTTTGTCCGGGCAAACACTGAGCTGTCTCTTGTCCTTGATGCTAAGAAGACGCGGATTTAAATGACTTCACTTAACAAGGTACATTATTGATGTACTGAATTCAAGGAAGTCACTTTTTTTTTTTCTCCTTCTGCTGTGCATACGCATGTATGTATTTCCCCATAAAAGATATCAGCATAATCCTTTGCTTTGGTGGAGTCCCTGGTAATGAAAATTAAGTCGGTATAATTGCATTGCTAAATCCGTTTCTGGCGTTTAAAAAAATTATAATACGATCACGTCCACACGTCTTGCGTTTAAAAAAACAGCTTATAAAAATATACATTGTTACACGAATTAACCATAGGATGAGCCAGGTTTTCTTTCCAAGAATTGTACCGATGATCCGAGCTCGGGAACAATCTGGATGCCAGTACATGGAGATGCAAATAATGTTAAAACTCTGTTTACTATTAGTTGGATATTTAAGGCCCCAGAGTAATTTAATGTGGTGAAACTGGTAGTTAAACTGAAACCTCTTTTCATAGTGAGCTCTATTTTTATATGCTTCATATTTTGGCTGTCTCAACTCCCATCACGCTAATGCCCAGCCTGTCCTTTGCTCTCCCCTGGAACATTATTACAGCTGTTTAAGATTAAAAACCGGTGGGAACAAAACCTCCCCTGATTTTAGAAGCTTCTCTGCTGACCTCCTACAGTAGAACAAAAAACGTTATGACATGTGTCACTGCAGCCCGTGCTTCTTACTCGGTTTTAGGGCTGTAATTTCCAAAGCCTGCTCAGGCAGGGCTGGGTGTAGCTGGCACAGAATTCCCTTTCTCCCCCTTGTTCAGGGCTCTTGGTGAGTGGTGGTGGCTCGGCGGGCAGCTGGTGCCAGGTGAGGGGTGCTTGGGATGGTGCAAACAGGTTGTGCCTGGCAGAAAAGAGAGGTGTGGGATTTTGGAAGGAGGGTGAGAGCACTTTTATGCTTTAACTGGGTACAAATCCAAGGGTGTTGTCTTGGTTTTGAGGGTGACACGGAGGCAGCCCCAAATGAGGACTAATGAGAGGAAGCTGTGGCAGCAGGAGGAAGGGTTGATATCCAGCCATTAGTGAGCTGTGGTTTTATTTCGTTTCAAAAACCTAAAGGAGGAAGTGGCAGGATTTAATGCTTCCCTTGCATGCTCTCCTGTGTTCTGGTCCTTGCCAGCTGTGGCTCCCACATCTGCACATCCTGGGAATAGGCAGGAGGTGGTGGCACCAGAGGGCTTTGCAGGAAGGGTAGGTGGGAGGAAGCATCCAATGAGTGCCGGAGCAGGTGGAAATGCTTCAGCAGAGTGAAGGTGAGAGGTTGGTTGGGGTGTGTTCTGAGTCTGGGAAAAGAGGAAAACGTAGACGGAGCCTCCAGAAGTGCAGGAAGGCAGGATGGGATGGAGTCTCCAGAGTGGACACTCGAGGAGCGAGTGGAAGAGGTAAGGGGAGAACCATGGAATTCGTGAGCCTTAAATGCCTGTGAGAAGGGGCAGGGAGTAATGAACATTGTGAGACAGGAAATGCATCGGATTTCTGTGGGAGCGTTGTCAGTGCTCTAAACGAGCTCTGTCTCCTCTGCGCAGTGTCTCCTTCCTGGGAATCATTCTTCTACCTGTGCTTCATGGCATTGCTCCAACAGCAATGAGGACTGCGTATTTCTCATAAAATCCCATTATTTTGCGTTGTTGAGGAGCGAGGTACAGCTGGAGTAGAGGCTGAAGCTGCAGGCAGACTGAGGGCGAGAGAAGTTGGTGGTGGCAGCATCAGTGTGACAGTTGATTCTGGCACTGACACCACTGCTTTCTATTTACAGACTTGCATGAGGGCAGGATCTGACTGTTACCTTTGGGCAGTGCTTTGTTTCCTCACCCATGCAAGTGCTCTGATTTCATTTATGAATTCATTCCTTCAATGGTGCTGGGTAGAGCAGCTGAGGATCATGTAGTGTAGGTGACAACTCGTGAGTTGCATCATTTGCTGAGCATGTTGAAGAGCAGTTTAATCGTTTCCTATTTAAATTTCCAATTGGAATTTGCATATTTGTACCATACTGAGGATTCCCTTGTTGAGAACACGTGTTGGGCTCTGTAGTGTGTGTGGGTTCCTGTGTCTGTCTGTGTGTTACCATCCTGTGTATTCTTTCTCCAGGAGTGGTTAAATATAGAAAGCTCATCAGTTGTCTGATTGTTTTTTTCTGTTGCTCTGATTAATTATTGTTCCCCCTCTGTTTGACAGTCCTGCCAAACCCCCTGGTTAGTGACATTGCTGTGTCTTAATATTCTGTATATTCCCACATATTGGGGTGTGGGTGGTGTGTACACACACATCCCTACAGGGATTTTTGCGCTGAGCAGCAGAGGTGATCTGTTTCTGGTTCTCCCCAACGAGATTTCAGATCAACCAGAAACAGCCTCACCACAATCTCTTCTCTTCCATCCTGTGGGATGGAGGGTTCTGGAGGAGCCGCTGGCTTGTGGCTTGTGCTGCAATCACCTATAGTCACCTGTAACCATTCCCTTGTTTTTTCAGTAGCCAGAGCGTGTGTTGAGAGCCCCTGGCATTCCAGGGAGCACCTTCTGGCAGCAGGCTGCATCCTTGGGGGCAGTGTGCCATCCCAGCTCCTCTTGCCACTCCGTTCCTTGTCATTCCTCAGCAAAGTGCATCCTGACTAGCCCATGGCATCGCTTGCCAAGGGCTGCAGCTTGGTCAATGAGTAGCTTGTGTGACAGTCCTGTAATATATTATCCCGGGCAGAGCTGCCACTCTGTGCTAATTAAGAGCCCTTTTATACTAAAATTATCGCTAAATTGGTGGTTGTGGCAAGAGCTGATTGCGGGTGGAGTTTCACCATCCCTGCTACCTGGCTCGTCTGATCCTGGCTGAAATTACAGGGTAGGCTGTTGGCTGAAACAACTGAAATTCTTTAGCTGGGAGGTGAAGGCAGGAAAAGAATAAGTCAGAACTTTTGTGAGGGTTTTGTTTGGTTTTGGTGAGGTTTAACCCTCTAAATCTGCAGGGGGTGCCCATGGTGACAAATGCTCTTTGACAGTGTGGGGCAAGGTAACGTTTCCATCTCCAAACCAGGGGTATAATACTTGCAGCCACAGCTGAAAGGAATAAGAACTGCTTTGAAGATGAAAAGCATTAAATGCCTCTATAACTCTCAAAATGCATGTTGATGTTCCCATCCAGACAGTAACAAAAGTTGTAGGCCCAGAGGGACTTGAATATTTCTGAAGGCAGCTTTGCCGTCTTAATCCTTTACTCTTGCTCCGTGGAGGAAGCACAGCCCTTTCTCATCTGTCACTGATCTCGGAGGCTGGAATAAAAAAAATGCACTTTGAATCTGAAAAAAAAGCAGTTTGCTGGTCATGTTTTCCCTGTTTATTTTTAATAATAAATTTTAATTTTTATTGTACGTACTGTAATATATTAATACATCAGGTGATGCAACGATGTGTAAACAGTACAGGCTTCTCCTGGTTCATTGGCAAGCATATTATTTATTTATTTATCTTCCTAATAGCTTGTCTGGCCATATGTTTTTCAAGAAGAATAGATTGTGCTCAGACAAGCACAACACGGAGATAGGGAGATGTCCAGGGGTTTAGATGGGCTGAAAAATCCACATTTTGTGAGGATTTCTGGGTGATGGCAAAGAGCTGGAGTCATCAGAACTGTCCATTTATTTAATCTCTTTGAAAATGAGCGCTGACAGAATGCAGTATTATTTATTTTTTTCTAATGGGATTGTCTTCTGGCTAATGGATTTACTACTTAGAAGAGATAAATCCCATTCTGAGCTGTCCTGCAAACCAATTGAAATGCCAGAACTGTGGTTCTCCATCTCTGAAATCAGGGGTTTCACACATTTCTCCACTTCATCTGATGGATCTTTGTAAATAAATCTGTGGTGGCTGTGAGGAACTCGCACAGCAAGTGATGAAAAACATCAGCACCAGGGCTGAAACCTGCACCTTGTGTACCCTCAGCCAAGTGACAGCACAAAAAACTGCTTCCTTTTTTTCCCTCTGTTATTTTCAGCTTGTGAAGTTGAAATTTGAAAAAAAAAAAAAAAAGGCATAAGTAGGGAAGGCTGTTAAGTGTTTGATTGTACCTTTTTGGGTTATTTTAACATTATTTGGCAGTAGTGTGTGCTGTAGTAATAATTACAGAGTAGAAACCAGTGGAGCAAAACCTCATCTGTTTTACATGATTATGCCTTAGTTTGAATCCTGCTACAGCAGCTTTATTTGAGGCTCTCCGACAGCCCAAGACTGCAGCAGGTTTTCATCCTTTTCCACACATATTCCTTTTTTTCCCAACATGAAACATTTCAAACAGACAGCGAGAGGTCCTGGTGGAAGGGCAGCGGGAATGGCTGCGCAGGGGAGAGCAAATCTGAATTTTTAATTAGGCTTTGAGTTGTTTCTTCAAAGGCTGAGGCCATCCTTAGTGATGTGGCATCAGCACAGGCTGACATCCCACTTCAAACACGGGGAACGCAGCTGGGCTGGGCAGATAAAAGTTGGGAGTGTGGAGCAGCAAGGTGGGCTGGCAGATAATGAACCATGCCCGAGGATCCTGGCCTGGGCCATGGCTTTGGGACAGCACAATTCAAATATCCTGGGGAGGGATTGGGATCTCAGCTGTGGCAGGGCTGATAACACAGGGAAGCACGCAAGGAAATGCAGCTGTGGTGCCCACTTTTTCTTGGAGTGGTTGGTGCCTGAGCTGGGCATGGCACAGAAGCTGTTCTGCTGCACTGGGGAGAAAAAAGGCAATTTGTGTTGTCAAATAGCGTGGACAAATCCCCTTCTTTCAGAGAGGCAAGTTTGAGAATGAAAAAAGTTAAATTTTTTTGTGTGTTCGTTTCCCAGTTATTCTTTTATATCTGTATATTAAAAGGGAAAATTAAGTATAAACAGATTGGTTTTTTTGTTTACAGTTGTTGATTTTGTTTGTCTGAGGAGAAATTGGCTGAGAAATGCTCGGACCCTTGTCTGTGCCACCCTCCTGAGCTGAAGTGCCCAACTCTAGGGAAGTCCCCCAGATTTTGGTGTTTCCAGTGTCAGGGCACTCCCAAGATGGAACTGGAATTCAGGGCTACCTGAGCCTGAGCCTGGAAATGGCAACGCTTCATCAATCAGGGAGCTTCACTGAGAGTTGGATAATGGCCCGGGAATGATTTGGTTTTATGCGGTTGAATAGGAAAATACTAAATTTTCTTTCTATGTGAATAATATAACTTAAAAATCAAAATTTTAGTAACTTATGTATCAGCCTTCGTTTTGTATGTCAGAACTTTTGCTGAGGCTCTGACTAATAGTTCTTGTCTTGTAGGTTTAATGCAAAATACGGTGTAAAAATATAGAGAGCCTGCATTCCTCAGTCTTTATTTTCCTGTAGCTTATTGTTGTTCAATAACACGCAGGGTTAATGAAATCTGAAAGGATATCCTTGTGTTCCCTTTGCCATGGAAAACAGAGTAGAAAAACATTCGTGCTTATGCAACGTCTGTTGTGGAGACTTTCTGATAGAAAATATAAGCCAAGTCATTGCTCGAATCTTGTGCTCTGTGTGTTCTTCCCTGTGCAGAAATCTGGATGAAATTATATGTCTGATTTCGCAGTGAAAACCTGAGCTGACTTTTGAAACAATCCTGGTGCCACAAATCAGTGCCACTCACTTCCAATCCCAGGAAAAGTGTTAACGGAGTCACTTTATCAGCCGCCTCGAAGGACTCCGGAGAGTCTCCCAAGTGATTTTGCAAAAGTGTATTTGCACAATTACAATAATTAGTAAAAGCAAACTATTACATCTCCCTTTAGCAGCTTCCCAGCAGGGAGCAGCTGATAAAACCAAGTTTTTGTGGTGCTGTTGCCCCTGGAGCTCACAGTTTTGCACAACTTGGACTGTGGGATTTGAACCCCTTCCACCTTTTGGATAAAAAACTGAATTTTCCATTCAGCATGTCTGCAGAACTGTCTAGCCAGTGCTCCCTGTCCAGTTTTGACCTTCTTTTGCACATATTCCTGCGATGCTGTCGGAATTTCTGGCTATGCTTAGGATTGTCACAGGTGGGAATGAGGCCAGAGGGAAAGAAAAAAAATCTTTAAAATAGACACATCTGGAAGTTGCCATAAAAGTTTCTAGGAGCTGGAGCTCCTTTAAGCAGAATTGGTCATGTGTTTGCCCTGGTAGGGTTATTTTTGTGCTTTTTTTTGTGGATTTCACCCCAAATTGCAGGTGGAGAGAAGTTCAGCTTGACAGAGATGATGTGATGGTGCTACACCAGAGGGCTGAGGTGCTCCCATGACCTCCCTGCTCTGGCTCAGTCCCTGCCTCTTTCCCTTTCAGCAAAGGAAGAATTGGAAATATTTCCGTTTGGGCTGTGCTTTTACCTCAGGATTTCTATCAAACAAAACCTGGGGAGGTGTGGGTGGTGATGGGCTGGAGGGAGAGGGGACAGACTCCCCAAAATAGCTGTGGTGGGAGCAGGAGCAGGCTCTGAGCCGAGGCTGGAAAGGCCTTCCAGGAGAGCTCTTTCCCTTTTATTTGCTGGCAAATAAAGGAACCCCGAAGGGTGTGGGGCAGGCGTGTCAGAGCAGCGTTTGACACTGCAATGGGTGGGATTGGGATTCACCCAAATCAGACCCTCCCCCAGAAGCTGTGTGACACAGGGATCAGCTCTGTGGGATTGGGAATCACCCGAATCAGAGACCCTTGCCCAGAAGCTGTGTGACACAGGGATCAGCTGGGTGGGGTTGGGATTCACCCAAATCAGACCCTCCCCCAGAAGCTGTGTGACACAGGGATCAGCTGGGTGGGGTTGGGGTGCACCCAAATCAGAGACCCTTCCCCAGAAGCTGTGTGACACAGGGATCAGCTCTGTGGGATTGGGATTCACCCAAATCAGAGACCCTTCCCCAGAAGCTGTGTGACACAGGGATCAGCTGTGTGATCCCCCCCTGCCAGGGACTGTTCCCTGTCCTTCCCTCTCCATGTGGCATGGATGAGAGCACTGGAAGTGGTCAGGCAGTGCTGCAGGAGAGGGC
Organism: Origma solitaria; assembly: GCA_013397895.1. Lineage (NCBI taxonomy): Eukaryota > Metazoa > Chordata > Aves > Passeriformes > Acanthizidae > Origma > Origma solitaria. Next base: position 23,872 of record VZRL01002179.1, read on the forward strand.
TGGGCTGACAGCAGAGCTCCTCCTGCCCAGGAACCGTTCCTGGTGGGGTTGCTCCAGCCTGGGGAGGCTCAGCTCCTGGTGCTTCCCAATTCCCTGGGAGCAGGAGGAAGCCCCAGTCCTCAGCAGAATGGTCATGTTTGCCGTGTGCTGGGAAGAGAAAAACAAGTGGTGTGGTGCTTTTTGGGCTGAAGGAGCTGCTGAGGTGTTGGGTCTGGAAACATCAGGCAAGGAGAGCTTTTCAGGAATACCCTACAATGGACTCCTTGGTGTGGCCATGGAATTGTGCATTTTGTGGGACCAAAAGTCAGTTTTTCCAAAACGGTTGCTTTCGGTGGTAGCCTGTCCTTTGCAAAGCAGCACAGGGGCAGATGCTGATGGAAAATTGGTGCACAAGAAGATCACATCCAGGATATTTTTATTGCCTTGTTCATGGTCAGTGAATTAGCACGTTGTATTTCCTCTGCTTTCCCAATATTGAAATCATCTGGGATTTCTGACTTTCGCTAAGCACTGTTGGGAGGATAAGGAAGAAGCAGGATTTTTCATCATTGTGAGGAGTGTGAAATGGGGAGGAAGAGCCACTTCCACTCCACGGATCCGAAATTGCAGTTGATATTTTGTTAGAGGAGGCTGAAGCTGGTCCATGACCTGCAGGTTCATCGTACAGCTGGAAACACTCCAGCCAGGCCTTCATGGATGGGTATGTTCCAGAGGTGCCAAGCCAACATTTTGGGGACAGGATTTTTGTGTCGCACAGAAGGCATTGAGGGATAAAAATAGATGGGTTTTTAATTTGAGGATAATACATTGAGCAGTTCCAACAATGAAAGGATATTTCATTTAAATAAGCTATAGCTGCAGTGTAGGTAGTTTGACTTCCTGGGGCACATTGTTTGCCCGAGGAATTGTCTGTAATACGAATTTCACAGTTGTCTTTCATTCCTTTTGCCAGTGGCTCTCCAGGACTGCCAGGTGTGGTGTGGGATTTACTCCCTTGGTCTGGCCTGGCAGAGTTCAGTTTGAGGGAAAACTGCATTTTCTGGTGCAGGCAGGAGGGCAGGAATGAGCACTGAGAACGCTTGTTTGGCACACGGTGCGGCTGTGGTCAGGCAGCTGGTTTGAAACTGTAAATTTTAGTCTTTGATCTGTTTGATTAAAATTAGAAAATGTTATTCCTGGGTACACAGTCTCTTGTGTCTTCCTTGAAGGAGGTTATGGTTAAAAAAAGGGAAGAAAGTTAATATTCACGTACATTGCAGGAGGAGGATGAAAACTGCAAACTTGTCAGAGTTTTTTAGCTTTAGGTGAGCTGCACCAAGGGGAGGTGCAAATACCTAAGGGCACTCAGTAGCCAACCTTCCCTTGTAGTTACTGCTCAGTAGAGTAGTGAGGGAAAAAGTGAAGTCTTTTTTTTTGTTTTTACTGAAATGAAACTATAATTTAAAATTATATTTTAGCTCTTCCTTTTGAATTCTGCTGCTCTTTTACAATCCCTAGATCATTTCAGTAGCTGCTCTGATGGTCTTGAAGCTGTTAAATTCAGTTCACTGGTGATCCAGCTGTTCTTGGCAGAGGAACCTTTGCTGTGCTGAGCTCACCGCTGGGAACACAGGGTTTTATTCCAAAAGTTATGTTTGGTTTCTAAAATTTTAAATACTGACATACTGGTGATGCTGTATTTCCATTAAAACTACTGGATGCAAAGCCAAAATTAAAATGAGCCCAGCATAGCCGTGATGGGAGATAACTTGTTTCATAGAAATAGAAATGACCAGTTGTTTATTTCTATTTGGTAAGAAATTCAGTCTCATGAATTTTAAAATATTGATTCACTGTGATGTCACATAAATAGAATTTTGCGTCCCCCTTCATATTTATGTATTTATTCAGCAAGTGGTTGGCTGAAAGTCTAGAAATACTTTTTAAAAAAAATGTTCTGGTAATTGCAGCCTCAGACTTTGAAACACTGCTTTTTCCCTACTTTTCCAAGAATAGAAACTCAGCCTCCAAAAATAAATGAGACCCAACATCCATCCCCATGGTTTTCAGTGCTTGGAATGGTGGATTTCTCTTTGAGGAGCAAAGGTGCAGCAGCTATTTTGGGAAGGGAAGACGTGGAGTTGGGATGAAATGAATGCAGAACTGCTCTGGGAAGGCTCATTTGAATCGTCAGAGCTGCTGAGCGTGTTCTCTGCTTCGTGTGTGTTGTCTGGAGGGCTGAAAAGTCATGATAAAGGAGAGGAAAAGTAAGATCAAAAGGGATAATAGTCATTAAAATATTTAGGGAAGGAATGCATTAATCTGGGATTCTCTGGAATCGTAAAGAAAGCTGTTGTTCTCCATGCGCCTACAGTGCAGGTGCACACTGTGTAGGTCAGGCTCATTCCAGGCTCTTCCCTGTTTTTTATTAATCCACATCTTCTGCAGCTTTGGTACAAAAATGTCACTGCTTGATGGAGGCCTTTGATCCCAACCCGTGGCTCCTCGGAAGCACGGGGTGTTCCCATGGGGTTGTCCATCAAACCCCCCTGCAGGGGAAGGAGCAGCAGGGCTGCATTCCCGCTGCCTTCCCGAGCCACTCCGCCATTTCCCGGCCTCTCCTCCGCTGGTTTTGTGGGGGTTTTGCCAATCCCTGCTTGCCATTCCGCGTCTCCTTGCTTCCCCGTGCCACTCCCTGCCCATGGCACCGCGGGAGCACTTGGCCTCACTCTGCCCAGGAGGGACAGGGACCTCTCCAGTGGTGCAGGGAATAATGTGAGTGCAACAGATCCTCTGGAATTCTGTGCTTGATGGGAGATATCCCTGAGGGACTCTTGACAAGGGGGTGGAGTGAGAGGAGAAAGGGGAATGGCTTGAGGCTGAAAGAGAGCAGGGACAAATGGAATATTGGAATGAATTGTTCCCTGGGAGGGTGGGCAGGCCCTGGCACCGGTGCCCAGAGCAGCTGTGGCTGCCCCTGGATCCCTGGCAGTGCCCAAGGCCAGGCTGGACAGGGCTTGGAGCAGCCTGGGACAGTGGGAGGTGTCCCTGCCATGGCAGGGGTGGCACTGGATGGGCTTTAAGGTCCATCCAACCAAATTGTTCCTGTATTCTCTGTTCCTGGCAGGAATCTGGATGGAGGGATGGATGGATGGATGGATGGATGGATGGATGGAATCCATGGATGGATGGATGGATGGAGGGATGGATGGATACAGGGATGGATGGATGGATGGATGGATGGATGGATGGATGGATGGATGTGCAGCCCTGCCCATGGTCTGCAGAACAAACCCCGCAGTTCTCCGCCCATCTGCTCTTTCTCCCTGTCCACGAGGAGCTGGGCTGGACTTTAGGTGGGAGAGGATGTTTCACTTCAGTCCTGAAAGTAGATTCACAGCCTGGTTGGGATCCTTTTTGGGATCCTTGCTCAGAAACAAAGTTAGAGCCAGTGTCAGCATCGGGCCCTAGGTCTAAAAATATATTGAAAAGATGGAAACCTTGCTATAGCAGGGCTGTGGTTTGCACAGGCCAGAATGGGAAGCTGGCCCGCAGCCATGCCCACATTGGAGAAGATTCTCCACTTCTGGCCTTGCTTTGATGATACAGAAAGAAAAAATACAGATTTTTGTGTTATTTTTTTTTTCCTTTTGGTGGACAGAAGATAACTCACTTTCTCACAGAGTTGGCAGGAGTCTATACCTGCCTTAGTTTTTCAAAGTCTCAGGAAATGCCCCTGTGGGCAAAGGAAAGGGAGGGAAAAGATGGAGAAAGAGGATAAAGTGGCTGTTTACTGCCTTGGTGTTGATAAGAGCAGGGGTGGCAGCTCACCAGTTCATCCTGGTCATGGCGTAAGAGCAGCATCTGACCTATTATTTGTATTATTTATTAGCTTTCTGTTTCCAACCTGTCAGAGCAGCGATTCCAGTGTCCTCTGAGCATCATGTTTGGTGCAGGAACACTGTCAAGGCTTGAATCCTCCTTTCCATGTTTTCCTGAACAGTGTGAGGAGCCTGAGTGTCACCAAATAAAGAAATGCAAGCATTAAAACCTGGAAAATCCACATTCAGCCGTCGTAGTGGGTACCAGGTCTGAGTGTTACTCCGAGGAGCTGTGCAGCATTCCCAGCTCCTCATTTCAAATCCCACTTTTCCAGTGACAGAGTTAAAAACCTTATTGTGCAGCTGAGTTAGCGAGTGAGCCTTCACTTTATAATCGCTTTATAAACCGAATGCACATTACCAGGCCATGTTTAATGGACACACGGCCCAGATGAAAGGGCTCTTTGTGGCAGGAGCCTTTTGTGCCTTCCTGGATCTCTCAGCAATTCCTGCGGAGCTTCCCAAGTCTGCCCGCCACGGAGCGGCCGAGGAAAAGCCCTTGTGGCTTTCAGCTTGAGTGGAGAATAATGGGGCGCAGGATGGGAGTGGGGGAGGGCTCTGAGCTCTCCCGTTCCTCCTGCCCCAGCTGGGCTTTGCATTCCCGATGAGCTCGGCCTGCCTGGATGGTGGCAGCGGAGCAGCTTCCGCAGCTGGGCACTCTGGGACAGCTTTCCTTTATATCTCAGCTTTGTCTGCAACGGCCACTTACCGCAACACCATGAGATTTATTTGTTATTTTTTAAATTGAGATCTGGTGGTGTCTTTCATCTTCTGTTTAATCTCTAAGCTACATTTTGTTTCCTGTCTGTGGTTCTTAAAAAACCTTTTGCTAACCTTACCTTTCTTCCTGAAAAAATAAGGTTTCAAGGTCATGAGTATGTTTAGTTTGACCTGGCAATAATCTTCACAAGAGCAAGAATTTAGCGGAATTTAGTGGGTATATTTAACTCTCCATTAGCAAACAGAGCAAAACTTCAGCAAAAAAAAATCCTGGAATTGTCTGATAAAGACATCTCCTTTTGCATTGTTGCTAATTCATGTGGGGCTCTGTGGGGTTACAAGCAGAGAGAGCTTCCACTCCTGCAAAGAGCTCAGGAAATCTATTTCAGTTTGGAAATTGCTGACTAAAGCTGAAGAGAAGACTATTGACACAAAAAAAAAAAAAGGTGGGGAAACATATACAAGAGAAGCTGCATATTTAATTAGATTTTAAATTAGAGGGATGTGATTGGGGTCTTTTGGAGTGGGGTTTCTAGCTTGGTCAGATCCCAGAATAATTAAGGTTGGAAAAGCCCTCCCAGCCCATGAAGTCCAAGCTGTGCCCGATGCCCACCTTGTCCCCAGCCCAGAGCCCTGAGTGCCACCTGCAGGGATGGGCACTCCAAACCTCCCTGGGCAGCCCTGCCAATCCTCACCACCCTTTCCATGGGGAAATTCCTGCTGATGTCCAATTCCTGTTGTGCCTGCCCTGGTGGGAAAGGTCGGTGTCCTCTGCAGGTGTCCAAACACCGCTCCCGCGTTCCCAAAAACTCCTGCTGAGGAAGGGCTGGGGCTGCTGCTTGGGCAGCTCCGGGCAGATGTGAGTGGGGTGGACCTCCTCTGCTCCTTCTGGAATCCATCTCCATCTGATTCCCTCTGCCTGCCCGTGGTTTTCCAGCTGTGGCCACGCTGGAGACCCCACCAGGAGAGAGCCAGAGCTGCTCCATGTCTGGCAGAGCTGAGTGCTGCAGCCTCTCCGAGGGCACAGTTGGTGTGTGGTGGCCGAGGGCGAAAGCTGAAGGTTGGGCTACACCCAGGAGTCTTCAAAGGGCTTGGAAGGGAATTGAGCTGGAAAATGCTGCCGAGGAACGTGCGTGGCCAGCGGGAATCAGGTGAAAGGGGCGGGCTGGGCTGCGCTCACCTGGGCTTGAATCACTTCTTGTCTCAGGATCAGCCAAGGTGTTCTGCATTGATGTCACTGAGCTGAGGGAGAACTCAGCTTCGCAATTGGGAAAAGCTCTCAGAGACAAAGTGCACAAAGCCTTTTTGCCAACGTGAGCTCGTGGGATTTTCTGTACAGACCAAATGAGGAGCTTTGGAGGTGTGCTCATGAATGGATGTGTGTGTTCCAGGTGTTCCTCAATCTCCTCTCACCAAAGAAAAGCTCTCACAGAAGTGAGATCCTTGATTTAATTCCTGCTCTATTCTCCCACTTAACTCTGTGTTTAGAAAAATCTGTTATCTGGGAATGTGTGCAAATTTATGGTATTTTTTTTCTCTCCCTCTTCTTTCATCAAAATAGAACAAAATAGGGCAAAGGACTAAAGTATTCTTAGGCCACTGAGTGATTTTAATTTATTTTTAATTACTTCTATTTATGACTTAAGTATAAAAATTCCTGCTTCATGAATTTTTTCTATTTTTTTATTTTTTAGTTTTGAGTACTGTCCTTAGTTCATTAGCTAGAATCTCCTATATAATTATCTATACTTTTCTATCCTACTTGCTCAGTGAAATACTTAGAGAAACACTCTATGGAAGTGCTGTGAGTTGGGCTTGTAATTTGAAATTCTTCATTCATTTCACTGCAATAATTGCTGCGAGTTTTGTCTTCTGCACATGTAATCTTCAGGTTTTTAGGAGAGAGTTGAACATTGAATTGAAATCACTTTCTGCTTTGTCACATGACAATTTCTCATGAAAAATAATACAATTTTCCTTTTCACACAGCTGCTGCTTTGCAAGCTGGGATAACAAATACTCATTTTTTTTAATCAGAAAAAAAAAATCCTTCTATTATTGTTATTGCTATTTTATTTTTGGTGACTGTAAAACTGCAACAGGAAATGACCCCAGCCACAGTTTCCATGACACCATCTCACTTGAATCCAGTTTTCAAGCAGATGAAAGGCCCAAGCAGCCTTTTGATAGTGAGCAGCTAATTGGGTGCCTGATAGAGGCAGGTTTTTCTCTAGGAAAAAAATAAAGGAGCAAAGAAGTGGAACAGCTGTGTTTTGGTACATATGTATAATCCCAGATAAAACCCTCCAAGGACAAGGAAATACAGTAATACCTCACTGAAAGGAAAATTAAGAATCTTTGAAAGCCTAAATGTGGGGTTTTTTTGGGAATTCATATTTAAAATAAAAATCTGCTGGAATTAATGTATTCATAAATAACGGAGATGTAAAATCTGAGCAGAACCTCTCATTCTGTGAGATGCAGTGCTGGGTTTTGTTTCTGTCTAGGCAAGAAAATGGCAGTTTGGGTTTTTGTGTTTGCTTTGCTCAGTCGGTTCCCACCTGAAAATCTGAATGCTTGGAGGTTCTTTTTAGCTGCTCTGCTCTCAGATGAGCTGCAGCTCATGGACTCCTCACATGTGACCATTCTGTGGCTCCTCCTCTACCTGGGCGTGTTAAAAATGCCCCTGTGGGGAGGGAGAAGGTAGAAATTGATATTTTTGGTGGATAAATTGCAATCTGAGCAGCCTCCTCTGGTGCGGTGTTAACCTAAGCTCTGCGGTGAGCAACAATCTTCCAAGGCATGGCAAAGAGGAGAAATATTTCAAATAGAGGGAAATACTTAGCATGAGGACTTTTTTGGATAAAGGGTTTGAATCTCAGGTCTGGCTTTGATGTAAAGGATAAATCCTGCAGGAATGTGAGTGAGTGAGCTGTGACTTTGTGAGCCGAGTGTTTGTTCCTGCTGCAGCACCTGGGCTCGGTCTGATGGGTTTTGTGTCATTGTGTGTGGATTCCCTTGGTTTTCCTGGGAAATGTTGGATCCCTGGACGGGAAAGTTGTAGGAACAGTCTGAGCTGGGGACCTCGTGTGCTCTCCATGAATGTTTCCAGGTCAGTGCTGTTTGCATGCGTTGCTTTCTCCTCCTGAAGTTTCCGTGCAGAATATTTCATCTTCATCCTTCAAAGGAAGTGAAATATGTGGGTTTTATCTCCTGAATATGGGGCTGGTGGGAGCTGTGCCTGCCCATGGCAGGGGTGGGACAGACCCTGACGCTCATCCAGTTCCCAACCAGTCTGGGATTCCATGGATATCAAAGCAAGCTTTTTAAAATTGAGTGTAGGGGTGTAAAATTGATGTAAAATCAATCTTGAGAACAGGTGGAACAATAATTGCTCAGTGGGGGTTGTGTTCAATGCAGCTTTGGGGTTTTTTAAACCAGGATCTCTGTTTTCATTAGGGCTTTGTCCGCAGGTGAATCTGGCAGGTTGGATTTTGTTGTTTTGGCTGGGGTTGGTTTGGTTTTGTCTTTTAGTGCTTGAACAGGACATGGCAAACTTTTAAAGTAAAACTAATTTTGTACCTTTTAAACTTAAAATGGCATTGACGTTGTAGAAACCACTTGTCCCATTTTGTGGGTATCAGCAATTTATTAAAGTTAAAATTTCTTCATTAATTTGTGAAGATAAATTATCAGCGTAATGAAAATTTTCCAGCCCATTAAGTCTTTTTTTTTTTTTCCCCCCCTCCACTTCCTGACAGTCAAATCCTGATACCAGTGTAGGAGTAACTGTGAGACAACAGAATATTCATTCCCTGAGCAGCATTAATCTACTTCCATTCTCCATTCAAAGTAGTGTTAATGCCTTTATTTCTCCTTGGAGCCTGAACTCGCTAATCCCGATCCCAAAGTGGATTATGGTGTCGTTCCTGCGTGTTCAGACGGACGTGCAACACTCAGATAATTGCACAGAAAGGCAAAAGAAAGGGAATTTATTTAGTTGCTGAGCTGGAGGTGGTCTCTATCCAGCCTTAAATCCTTAATTCAATTTCAGGTTTGCCACTCAGTCCTGTTGGCCTCGTGCTCCGAACGATTTCTAATTGGAAAATTGCTTGGGCTGATCCACATTTTATTTGCATTGAAGCATCCTCAAGAATTAAATATGAATGGATGTTAGGAAATGTTGAAATATTACGGAACATCTTAATTTCAAGTGCAAATATCTGCCTAGGGATTCTTGATTATTTTTAATGAAGATGACACTGATCAGCACAAGTGCTTCTCAAATAAGAGAGTTCATAGAAGTGGCATCACTGAAGGAAATCACAGCAGAGATTTGTTTGGAGTAAACGAGCAGCCTTTTCTCCAGAGATTCCAAAATATTTTGTTTAGACAAAGTTAAACATGACTGGAGATGAAAAAAGAGGTCAAATAATTCTCTCCTGTTTTGAGAGAGAAATTGATTTAATTGTGTTCATTTACCAGGAGCGGTGGAGTTTGCTTCCTAGTTTGTAAATGTTTTGTGAAAAAGCAGCTTGTAATAATATTTATAGAGGCAACGAAAAATAGTAATTGCCTCTGTCACTGCTTGAACTTCAACAATGAGTGTGCACATGAGGCCTTTTTGATCTTTTTAATAGGTACAGCCCTACTGGCAATGACATCACATCAGGAAAGGAATTAATGCTATCACTGTCAGCTTCCTGGATTGGGTTGTTTCCTTCTGAAAAGCTGCTTCTCTCCAATTTAAATCCCTTTTTACGGTGGAAATCTGCTCCCACATTTTGCTGTCTGCCCTGTCCTCGTGATGTTGTTGTCTGTTGGCCAGAAATTACAAGATTGTGTGGATGGGCAGGGTCCCAGGACTGCGCTTGTAGGTTTGTAGCAATATCTGGTGTGATTTAGGTTGCAAAACATAAATCTGATATCAATTTGAGAGAATAATTCCGTCCTGCACAGCTGGAATTGTGCAGTTCACAGTCCACTCTTTTTCTGGACTTGGAAGGTTGCGCTGGGGAGGTAAAAACAACTCAGAATTGAGGAAAAACAATCTTCCAAAAGAACCCAGGCTGTTTCTAAACACCATGAAAGCTGTTTTCTTTCTCCTCTTTTCTCTTTGCTCTGCAGCTCTTTTGCAAAATTGTTTTTCCTCCTATGGTTTCCTACATCTTTGATGAGTAACACTGACCTTATAAAAAGCCCCAAATGGGCAGGTTTTGCTAGCAGAGCCGGAGCTGCAGGTAATGCATTTCTCCCTTGAAAACCTGAGGATGAACAGTTGGAAATGTGGGATAACCCAGCAGAGCTCTCCTCTTGCAGTGACTCCAAGGATGCGTGGCTTGAATTCACGGGAATCTGGAGCCAAGAGCATCCCTGGCATTGGAATAGCTGCAAAAAGCTCCTGGCCTGGCTGAGGAGGAGTGAAAACTGAAAAAATCCTGCTTTGTCACCTGAGGGGTTGTGTTTGCACAGGTGAAATGCCTCGAGGGAGGTTTTTGGGGCACAGTTCTTACAAATTTCAGCTGCTGATTTGAGGCATCAATGTTCAGACGCACAAATCATTCAGTTATTCATCACAGCTCTTCAGAAGAGCACACACTCTGATTTTTAAATCGAAGTTGAGTGTAACTTCTTGCTGCTTACTGTTTGAAAGGTGAATGTATTTCTGATCATTCAGAGTTGTTCGTCACAGCTCCTCAGAAGAGCACACACTCTGATTTTTGAATTGAAGTTGAGTGTAAGTTCTTGCTACTTATTGTTTGAAAGGTAAATGCATTTCTAATAATTTCAGCTAGTTTTTAGAAGGCTGGGATCATGATCTTTATTTAGGATAAACCATATTTCAAAAAACGCTCTCCATCGCAGCAGCTGCTGTGGTGGGACCATCCCAGAGCCCCCACCCTTGGCCTGTTTGAAAAACAAAGAGGGGACAGGAACAAAGGGCCCTGCTTTGCACAACATCTGATCATTTTCTGCTCCCAAGGATGTAGAAATTCCTGTGGGATGGCTTGGCAGCAGTGCTGCAGAATGCACTGAGGCGAGTTCTGCTGCTCTCCAGCGCCTTCCCTCATTAAATCTGGAGCTTTCTCTCCCTTTTCTGGGTTGGAATCCACTCTGTGCTTGATTAACACTGGAGGTTTTGTTTGAGTTTTGGTTGTTGGTTGTTTTTTGGTTTTTTTTACTCCCCCCTCTTTCATGTAAATGATGTCTTGCTATTTTGCTTGCTTTTTCCCTTTTTTAATTAGAAGAATAAATGCTTGCATTCATGCACAAATTGCTTTGAAGTGCTGTAAAAATTCAATTCATGTGCTTCCTCCAGTCTCAATCTTTAATTTTTTTTTTGCAAACTGATAACATCTAATGGCTGTGCTCTTTCCAGAAGATTACATTTGTTTTCCGCGGGCTGCTCTGCCTCCTCCTGTGTCCCGAGATAACGAGTTCAACACGAGGGAGAAGTTAGTCAGCATTCCCAAGCTTTTGTGAACAGCTCCCTGAAAAACGAGGGAAGAACAGTCTGAGAGTCTAAGTGGGTACCTCTGGATGCTGTGGGGCAGCTCAGCTCCCTGGAAAAGCGGTTGAGATTTCCTTCCAGGGATTACCTTTTCTTTAGTGACCCAGGAGTGATTTCCTCTTGCCCCTGTGTTATTTGGGGCTGCAGGACAGTTTGCTGTGCTCTTGGTGTGTTTGGTGGTGCTGTGCAATTCTGGCTCACGGAATGCTGAGCTGTCAGATCCATCGCTGTGCTCTCTGGGTTCAGTCCAGCCCTGGTTTGGGAGCAGAGGGAAAATATCCATTTCCAGTGCTGCTGGATGAGTGATTCTCTTTTCATTAGCACTCAAGTGTGGCAAAATGGTGTTTCCTGAGGCCCAGAGAGACTCCCAGGGGATTTCAAATCCCAGGGTCAGATGAGTGCGGCTTCAATGGACTTTCTTTCCTCAGTTTCAGTGTGTGTTTGGTGAGTGACCCCCCTTGGAAATTGGGGTCCCAGCTGTCCCCAGGGAGCTGCAGGACAGCTGAGGTGGGACAGCACCTCCAGGGCCCCTCTCCCTTTGTGTCTGCAGTCAGTTTGAAACGGAACAGTTATTTGGAAATAACTTTACATCCAGGTTGGAGGCAATCATTAATACAATTAATGCAAATTGTTTATCTTCTGGAGTTACCTTCTTTAAGTTCTTTTAAAATTCAAGTGAGAAATTAAGAATTTCAAATGGCACAGATTTGCTCCCACTCCTTTCTGCTTGAATAAGGGAAGGTGGTGATTATATCAAATATAAACAATTTACAAATCATCATATAAAAATGATGCAGATGAGGTATTTAAACAGATGACCTTAAAACTTCTGTACTTATTAATACAACTGATACTAGAAATGAGAGCAACCTTGTAGTTTTTATTACGGACACTGACTTGCAGGAAGGTGATTATTACCGTGTTTTTCAGTTTCCTACTCATCCATTATTTATCTCTTGACAAAAGTGTGGGTATTTTGGTGAAGCACCTGCGCATGGACTGCAGTCTGTGTTCAGGCTTTAAACCTGGGTATCTCTCTGAGTGCAGCACTGGGAGACAGCTCCTGTTCCAAAGAGGATGGAGGGAAAACTTTTGGGATATTTATCCTGAGCACGCTGATGGGTCCTGCTGAGAGATGCTGAAAAATGAGACTCTTGGACATTGAAAGCAAACAGTTCTGTAATTAGGTTGCCATCAGCCCATTCATTTCGTGCACAGAAGTTCAGCGCTGTGATTTATGGTCTTTAAATCCCTGGATTTAAGATCGTCTTCTTGGGTATTGTTTTTTTCTGATTCAGGCTAAGTTTCTGTGCTGCAGCATTTCTCTGAGCAAACCCCATCAACTTCTGCCTTAATTCTGCTAAACTGATCAGGAAACAATCGCATCTCTTGGTGTGTGTGTTTCCCTTTGTGCTTTGGGACTTTTTCCTGACTTTACTGTAGATTTACCCAGTCCTGGCTGGAATGTTGCACCAGTGGATCCATGTTTTTTCTGCATACTTGCTGTACATTGAATTCATGACCAAATGGGACAAGCACAGTAATTACACTAAAGTGGTCTGAAGCCCTTCTGGCTCTAGGATTGCAGCTATTTACAAGCCTTGGGGCTGCTGCTTGAATTTTTCTGAATTTTTAGTCGTTTTGACATGAGCTTGAAAGCAAATAGAAAAATGAAACCCGGAGTTTTCCCAATAGAATGAAGGCTCAGGTCAATTTTGCTCCTAGTAAATGCTCAATTTTAGGTTCTCCTAATGGGAAAAGGACCAACAAAATGCAGCAAGGTGAAAACAGTTCACTAATCAAAAAGTTCTCGACCTGAAAAAACCATAGTAATATTTAAAATTTTACATCCTAGAGGCTGGAATGAGGAATAAGAGTAGGGAAAAAATCCAAAGCCACTGAGAAGCCCATCTGCTTTGTATTTTAGGGTTGGGTAGCATGACTTTCTTTTTTTCTGCCATATACATTGTCAGGAGAATAACCTTAGTCAAGTTACACTGGCTAAATGAATAATCTCTTTAACATGTGGAACTCATTTTCTTGGGGTATTTTCCCCTCTCGCTCTTCCATTCCTCTTCTCTGGTCCCTTGAAAAAGAAGACAAAAAAACCTGATGGTTCCTGATTGCATTTTTGGCACTTGCTCAGTTTTCCATAGTTTTCTCTCCTTGCAAATGCCTGGAGTTTTCCAAGGAAGCAAATTTATAAATTGTGCTCTTACTTTGCTCCTTTTCAGTGTTGTGCCTACTCAGTATCTCCCCCTAAGGCCTGGAATGATCCCATGGGCTTTGACCTCCCACAGCTGATACAGAAATGTTGACTGAGATGATTTTCACCATCAAAATGAAAATGGAACTTGAATCCCAGCTCAAAACGTGTCCCAGTGCTGCAGAGGTGATGGCCCCTGGTGGGAGGTGGTGGGGGCTTGAGTCTTAAATAGGGAATTGGTGAGCAATCCTCATTAAGAGAAAAGTGGGGAGGAGAGAAGATGTTTGCCCATGTAAAACCTTAAATATTGGGGAATTTGTGCTCCCATGGAGGTGTGTTATGAGCATGTGGAGACTCTGCAAAGTTCAGTGGTTCTAACTTAGGTAATTCTCTCTGTTAATTAATACTCCATCCTTTATTGGCTATTGATTTCTCAACCCTCATGCTAATTAGTCCACATTTTTTGGTCTTTTAAATATCTTTTTACCAGACACAATTTCCAGAATGTGCAGATTGGTTTTGTTGGGCTCTTCTTTACCTTCTGCTTTCTGCAACATTTCCATGGAGGGCCATAAATTCTGCGGTTTAGGTGTTCAGTTTTCAGACTCATTGAAACTCATTGGGATTAGTTCAGCAAAATTTGAGATTTCAGTGATTTTCCAGTCAAATTCAAATAATATCAGTCTGAGAAGAAAGGTCGCTACGTGCTGGCTAAAGTGGAAATCACACTGCTTAAGATTAGTACAGTACTTATGATGAATTAAAACAATTGATTAGAAAAGTCAATTAAAAGCATTAGTTAGAAAAATGAATTAGGAAAGTTGTATCATTTCCAAGAGCCTGCAGAGCACTGCCCTGACCTGAGCTCAGCATCACTTTTCTCTCTGATTCAGGTGTCTGTTGCTGCTCCACAAATAATGGAATGAGAAAGAGCATTAATTAGTTAAATCCCTTCTGAAAATGTTTTTTTTCTCAAACCCACAGGAAGAGAAAAGCATTTGCAGGGTGGTGTTGGGATATTCCTTTCAGGCCTTCCATCAATGCTCCCATCCCACTGCATTTGCCTTTCGCTGCGTTTTCCTCCAATTTACTTCGGCTTCTTCCATGTCTTTATTGTGAATTCTCGGAGGCAAACATGGAGCATGTCCCTGATCTCCTGGGAATCCACTATTTAATGTTCCTTGGTTTTAGAAAATGGTAACAAAACGGAACCCGAGATGGCTTCAGACACTGCAAAAATAAACTCCAGGCAGAAGCCCCAGGTTTCCCTGAAAACAGCCTCCCTCGGTGAGTCCCACCAGAGAAAGGATTTGTTGGATATTTGTTTGCTCACCACTTTTTAAAACATTAACCTTTCAAGTAGGAACCAAGCCCTGCTTAGTGGCTGCTTGAAGCTGAAAAAGTACCACGGCCCTGCTGAGCCAATTCTGCCTGTATTTTACACTTATATTTTGCTATTCTGCATAACTTTTTTAATATTATCAATTTTTGTCATCAAGTCCTTGCCCAGATATGACAGATAACCACAGTCCATGCCCTAAACTTGCTGAAAGCTGGTTTTTTTTCTTTTTTAAATGCCTCGTAGTATAGGTGGTAAAGGAGCTTCAATGTATTTACAGTTCAGTGGCTATTTTACTAATCCTGAGTTTGTTTTCCCTCTTTCTCTTTGTCTCCAAAAATGTTATTTTTGTTGTCAGGGAGATGGATTCTTGTCTTGTCTGGCAAATAAAGTGATGTGCAAATGGTTGAGTGCTCTGCAGAGCGGTTGGTGCTTGTGTTTGGCTGGGGATCTTGGAGATTTGGGGGTGGTGGCTTTTTCTGTTTGTTTTGATGCTGTGCTGACAGTCAGACCAGGGCTTCTGGAAGTGTTTCCTCACTGCATTGCACTTTAATCTCGGGGAACTGAGGGAATGAGCCAGTTAATATTTTCCTTTTTATGCTGTCCGTGGTTTAGAGTCTTCTCCCAGATTTAAAACTGAGTTGCCTTCAGTTTCAGAGGAATAAAAGTCTCTTAAGCTTTGTTTTGGGACACCACAAAGCTAAACTCAAGCTTTTCTCTGGCTTGGTGGGAAACCTGACTCCATCCTACCCCGAGATGTGGTTTGGGTGCCGAGCCCATCCATCACTGTCAGACCCCACCTGAGCCAGGCGACACTGGTGGCCCCAAACCTTCCCTGTGCCATCCCCAGCCCTGGATCCTCTCACCACTTCCTGATTTATCTGTCAGATATTGGTCTAGAAGCTAGAATCCAGGCAGTTCAAGTCATTAAAGAGCTATGGAGGTACCTCAGAAGAATCTTCCTAGGATGTTTGTAAGTGCTTTGACTGAGCCAGGGAGTGCCAGAGCTCAGGAGAGCACGAGGCTGATGCTTTGGAAGTGTGTGTTTGGAGAGCAAACACATTCAGACTCCATCCAGGGCATCCCCTGCAGGCTCTGGGACACATCTCCGGCTTTCCCGAGGAGCTGTCACAGCTCACCAGGAATCCCGCGGTGCTCCCTGCAGATAGCACGGGTTTCTCTGTCTAGGCTTGTGTTTGTGTGGCTGAACAGGAGGGCTGTGCTGGATGGGGCAGGATTAGGAGCAGGAATGGTGAGCCCACGATTTGGGTGCTGCTGGAGGGGCAGGGAGGGTTCAGGGCTTTGTGCTCAGCCCTGGCAGTGCCACTGAGCCTCAGCCTGACAGAGAGCTGCAGGTACAGCCAGGTAATGCCATTGCCCTCCAAGGTTTGAATAATTCCAAAAGAATTTTTATATAAAGATTATAGTAAGCTTTGAAATGGTAGAATTGGAGAATTGTCACGGCTGGAAAAGACCTTTAAGGTCATCAAGGCCAACTGTCAACCCACCACTATGGAAACCATTAAAGCACATACCCCAGCTCCAGATCCAGAGCGCCTCCAGAATGGGCACTCCACCACCTCCCTGAGCAACCTCTTCCAGTGCCTGACCACCCAAAAACAGGGAGACATTTCTTTATAGTATCTAATCCAAATTTCCCATCTCAGCTTAAGGCCATTTCCACTTGTCCTCTCACTGCTGTGGAAAGGGTCAGGATAAATCAAACCCTCCAACAGTGTTTTTTTAGTATTGGAAAGCAGGCATTGCTTCAGTCACAGCGCTGGGATGGCTCCACCTGGATGGAAAAATAAAGGGGTTTTTTTCCCAGTTAATTACTGCAGACAAAGACAAATGAAGGAAAATAAAATAAGATGGTGTTGGAGGTCTTGAGGTGACATGGGATGAGATGTTGGGAGTGATGGTGAGGATGGAGATCCTTGGTGGGGAAGGGATGGATGCTGATCCAGGGAAGGGATGGATGCTGATCCAGAGGGAAGGGATGGATGCTGATCCAGGAAATGGCTGGATGCTGATCCAGGGAAGGGATGGATGCTGATCCAGGGAAGGGATGGAAGCTGATCCAGGGAAGGGATGGATGCTGATCCAGGGAAGGGACGGATGCTGATCCAGAGGAAAGGCATGGATGCTGATCCAGGGAAGGGATGGATGCTGATCCAGAGGAAAGGCTGGATGCTGATCCAGTTCAGCATTCCCATGTTGGGAGAGTGAGTGGTGATGAGTTATGGCCAATAATGGCGGGCAAGCATCTCATTAGACACGTGTGTGATTGTTGTGTGCAGGGAGCTGAGCCTGCTGCCATCTGCTCCACAGATCCAATTAAACCAGAGGGGTGGGAAGAATGAAGTACAGATGCTAATGGGCTGTGTAAACTGCAGGGCAAGTTCTCCTAAATATTTAGACTGTTTTTCTGAGGCTGTGCGTGGAGCTGACTTTCTCTGTGCTCTGTGAAGTTCCCTCAACTTCATTTGAGTTGCCACTTAGCTCTGATTTTCTGCTTAAAGTTAGGTCCCTTTTTAAGTTAGTGAAATTAGCTTAAAGATGTTTTTGCCCTGGGGTGGAATTCTGCCCGGGAATTCTTGAGTAGGGAAAAAAGAGACTGGACCCAGGCAGGGGCTGAGTAGTTCATGTGTAGCCTCAAGGCTGGAGTCTCAGTCCTTACTCAATTATAACTGTTGGTCTACTAATTATCTGTTAATGCTTAGTTTGACTAAGAAACTGCTGCTCCCTTCCTCTGCCATGCACAGTGCTTTTCATTAAAACAACAGAATATACCAGAGCATTTAAAAAAACCCAGTTATTCAAAATCAAGCAAAAATAGGATAAAAACCAAGCCAAATACCTGCTGGCCCTGTGACTCTTACATAACCATGGATGATGTTCTCTGGCATTATTCTGAAGTTCATAAACAGGCTACGTGTGAAAGGGGTGCCAGAAAGGTCAGCTTTGTGTTCGGGACAGAAAGCTCCATTCTCAGGAGCTGACAGTCTATTTCCTCCTCGTTCCTTTTGATGTTTGCAGACTAAAATGCTGCGTGGACAGAAAAATTCAATTCATTTAAAACATTTTGCATCAAAAAGACATGCTTTAATGTATTTTCTTCTGATGTTTAAATTATCTTTTCAGCTCACGAGGGGGGAAAAAAAGAAAACGCCAACATGTTTGTAGTTAGAGTACCCGAGCAGAACTTTAAACAAAGGTCTGGCTGAAGAGGAAGTCTCAATGTACAGGCAGCTTTTAAGAGTAGATGCTTTTTTTTTTTCCCCCTCCCCTGCCCCCCCTTCTTGGCTCTCTGAACCTTATAAACCAAGGAGATTTATTGCTGCCCTTCCAAATGCTTCTTCAGAATGAAGAGCTCACATTTTTGAAATTCCTCAAGTCCTCAGGAGGGAGAGGGATAAGGGGGAAGTGATGATGGCGAGTGGAGCAGAGCACACCAAAGGCTTTTCCAGGCTGGTTTTGCCACTCACAGCTGCCTGTAGCTTTGCTGGAGGGAAATCAGCTGAACCTGCACCAAAACACTCTTGGAGCTGTGGACTACACTGGGTTTGGGTGAAATTTAGGCTTCTTTAGTAATCACAGTTGTTATTGCTGATAATACAATGCAGGGTCTTTAGGAATCCCTGTCCTTTGCCAGATGCAGTGTCACGTGTGTGACAGCACTGAGAGATGTGGAATCCATCCCCTCCCTGAAACCCCAGCTCCCCTGGAGAAATGTCTGAATGGCCTAAATATCCTCCTTTGATTACTAATACAGTTACTGATGCCACTTACTGCTGTTAAGAGAGCAAAGGAATATTTTGGGGATATTGTACATTTTCCTGTGGGATGGCCCCACTGTCTCCAGAGGGAAGGCTGCCCTTGGAAATGAGAATCTTGGAAGAGAAACTGAGGTGATTAGGCAAACTTTTGAGGAATGTTGTTGGTGTAAGCCCAAATCCTGCCAATCTTATTTTTCAATCTGAAGTAGAATATTAACAGGGTGTTAAGTGGTTTTCCTCTGTGGATGTAACCAGGGATGGCACTGTGCTGTCACCTGTCCCTGGGAAATGGTGGGAAGCTTTCCCAGGGGAGGACACAGCTCTCACTTCCATCTTCTCATTCATCTCTTCTTTTTGCCATTAATGAGGTTGATCTGACCAAACTTGGATCTCACTTGTCTGTTTTCCAGATATTAAATTTGTATAAATTGTCTCACAGCCTCTCATGTTGTAGTTGGAAACAAGTACTTACAAAAGTGATTATATTGGGTTAAATGTTTGGTGGGAGAAGGGTCACAGTTTGCACGTGGAGCTATTTTTAGCACCTTATGGCAGTTTGGTAAATAAAGAGATGTTTTGTAAAAACCTTGTTCTGTGTTTGCCTTCCAAAGTCAGCCTCTCCATGGAGACGATTCCCCTTGGGAGACTCCCCCGGTCCTTTTCTGACCCCATTTCCTCACCCATCCACCTTTCGGAGCTCCATGCGTGCCACGTTTAGGACAAAAACGCCTCTCACACATCTCTCCTGCTTTTTCTTGCAGAGGATATTCAACTCCTTTGTGTACACGGAGAAAATATCAAATGGAGAAAGTGAAGTTCAACAGGTGAGTCCTGATGATGCTTTTGAGAGTTTTGCATTGCCATAAAAGCTTTTCCATCTGCTTGCTGTGGGGCTGTTCCTTGGAAACAAAAGGGCCCTCATGGAATAGCTCCCATTAATGGACAGGCTTTCATGTTGGAAGCTTCTCTTTTAAAATTTAAAATTCACAGCAAACCCATGAATATTATTATGATGTGGAAGTGGTGTTTTGTGGAAATACGGGACAGCTACAGCCTGGTGCATCACAGGTGTGGTTGTAATTTTTTCTGGTGTTTATAGGAACATTTCAACAATTTAACTTTGAGATAATGCACGGGCAGTTTGCATTTAACACATGTGTATATTTTTAAAATGAATTTTGGATCCCTTTTCAAACAGATCAAATAGGTCATGTTTTATTCTTTAAGAAATTGAGGTATCAATTATGTGTGTGGTAAAGGCAATGGGTTTGGGTTGAAGAAATGGAACAAAGAACCAGCTTTTCTCCCCAGTTTAAGCATGGACTTGCACAACCTTCAGCGAGTAACCTGACCTTCCTAGACCCCTATCAAAGCAGTTTTAATGTGCAGGAAAAACAAAAGCTCCTCAGAGTGGGACTTTCCCTGGGGAAAAGGGAATTACTGTTCAACCCTGCAGGTATCCCCATTGTGCTGCTTTCCCAGAGCAGGGCAGGGCATGGCATCTTCATGTGCATTAAAACTGGGCACGTAATATGGAAACAAATTAACATTCCAGGTTGTGCTTCCTGGAAATGGTGACATTTCCAGTCTTTTAAAAGTTTTTTTTGCTGAGGAAAAAAATCAAGCAGAGCTGGTTCAAATGGGATTGTGAGGGACGTTTAGGTTGGGTAAGACCGTTAACACCATCGATTCCAACCATCGCCAGCACTGCCAAGGCCACCACTGCCCCATGTCCCCAAGTGCCACATCCACAGGGCTTTGAACTCCCTCCAGGATGGGCACTCCTGGGCAGCTGTGCCAGGCCAGGACAACCCTTTCCGTGAAGAAGTTTTCCCAATGTCCAACCAATATCTCCCTGGCCCATCCTGAGGCCGTTCCCTCTCCTCCTGTCGCTGTTCCCTGGAGCACAGCCTGACCTCCCCGGCTGTCCCCTCCTGTCAGGAGCTGTGCAGAGCCACAAGGTCCCCCTGATCCCCTTTGCTCCAGGCTGAGCCCTTTCCCAGCTCCCTCAGCCTCTCCTGGGGCTCAGCCCTTCCCAGCTCCATTTACATGGCATTTACAGGTGGGTGCTTGCAAGCCAAGGGACCATAGAGGGGAATTGTCACCTGCCTTTAACAATTGAAATCCCTTCACATCGTGTAGGACAGCTTTTCCTGCAGCGTTTCTGGGTGGTCTGCGCACCACTGAAGGGCCATGTGGGCTGCATCAGATGTATCAGATGGCTTTTGAAAGGCAAAAGTGTTTTTAGGAAACCAAGAAACTGGATTAAAACCGTCAGTGCTTTCTTTGAAGTGCTGACTGTGGATTCTCCACGGAGGGAAGGACACTCCTCGTTTCCCAGAGCAGATGTCGGTGTTCATCCCAAGTGGATTTAAAGAGCTGTCCAAACACTGGAGGTGGGGTGATGGATTGGGAGCTGCTGGGGGGAAAACAGGGCCCTGCTGAAGTGTCATTCCTGTGGTTAAAAGCTCCACAGGGAAGTGGATACAAGAATAATTGAGCACTTCTGTTTCATTAATAACCAGGTCTTTTAGCCCTAATGAATCCCCAGCAATAGAACCTGAATTTTCCAAGAGTAGGACATTCAATGGGATCATCTTGAGCAAATCAAACAAATGTAGGCAAATGAAATCCCCTCATTCCTGCTTTGGCCATTCATTAGCATTTTCTGAGCAACTGATACCCAAAGGCAATTAATGATGGGTTTATGTCAGCTGGGATTTTTTTTCTGGCAGAGCACTGAATTGTTGTGGGGATGATGGGTTTTTTATACCAAACGATGTAAATAATGACTTTCAGTTTATTGAAAAAGTGAGAAATCCCAGCTGTTGGCCTTCAGGCCTAACTGTTCAATACCTTTGGCTTTCTTTGTGCCACACAAGGAGCAGTTTTACCTCTCAGCATTGAGCTGGTTACACTTTTAAGGTCTGCAGTTATAGAATTACTGTTGTACCTGACAGATAAAGCCCTTTTTGCTTTGAATAGGTTATTAAAAATGGGATGGCAGTGGCCAAAAATAACTTGGATTCCTTCCCTGTGAGTTATTTCAATATCAGAGAACTCTCGTAGGATATGAGAACGCAGTGGTGTGAGTTCATGATGTAAATAAAGTGGGAGAGGAGGAGTTTTATGAGGGGAAAATCTCCATTAGCTGATTTCAAGGAAGTCACTGTGTGTTCAGTGTCCTGCCAGACATCTGCTTTCTGTGATGTGGAGAGAAGGGCTCTGGGCTCCGCACAGGAGAGAGGATGAAGTGCTCTCGAGCAGGAGTTGATTCACCAGCTCTGAGGAGAAAAGTCCTGAAAAGCTCAGACCGTGCTGCTGTTGGGTTGGATTTCTTGTTTGGTTGGTTTTGGACTGGGCAGAGAGGTCTTTGGAGAGGAATTAAATCTGAAATATGCTGAAAAAATTATATTTGGCTGTGGAGCACAACCTCTTCCCTGGCTGTGAAAAGCGCTGTGTTCACACCCACTGATGAATTGTGAGCCTCACAATAAAAGGCAATTACGGTGCATTTAATGTACTTCCAGAATGATTCAGGAACTGTGGCCCTTTCACTCAGTTTTGTGTTTAATATCTTCCTTGGAAGAAGTCTTGGGGAGCTTTGCCAAAGGTACTGGCCAGTGGAAAGCCTCAAACGAGTGCTGGTTTCCGTGACGAAATGCACATTGCAGAGCGGTTTCCTGCATCCTGGTTGAAATAATAGAATATATTTTCGGTGTCATCCAGAGAAGCAGAAATTGGGAGTTTCTGCAAGGGGGAATGGACTGAAGTTGAAGGAGGGGAGGTTTAGGTTCGATGCTGGGAAGGAATTGTTCCCTGGGAGGGTGTGAGGCCCTGGGATGGAATTGCCAGAGCAGCTGTGGCTGCCCCTGGATCCCTGGCAGTGTCCAAGACCAGGCTGGACAGGGCTGGGAGCAGCCTGCGATAGCGGGAGGTGTCCCTGCCCAAGATGATCCTTGTGATCCCTTTGAACCCAAACCATTCCAGGATTCTGTGAATGGTTTGGATCTGTTAAATCAGAGGTGTGGGACGAAGCTGGAGGTGATTCTGTGATCCTTCCTTGGGCTGTGTCCCTGCTGACCTCTGGCTCTTCAGGGTTGGTCCAGAACCAGTGGTTTCTTCAAGAGCCACACAGATGAAAAATAAATACATTAAAAATTTTCTAGAACAGGAACCTGAGGGTGCAAACAGTTGTAACACAGCAGGAGTGGTGCCTGGTGGGTGTTGGAGAGAGGTACTTCTTTTCCAGATTTTTCTGGTTAACAGAGGGTATTTAAACCTCAAAATTACAACTCAGCTCTTCCATGTGTAAGCAATCCTTTCCAGGGAGCCTGACAGTGTTAAATCCCTGGCTGTGAGTCCGTTCTGGCACCCCTGCCTGTCAACCCCACTGATGCATATTTTATGTACAGGCTTGAAAACATGAAAAATACCTCAGCTTTCAAGCTGCAGCCAGAAATAAAACCTAACCTTGGAGCCCTGCTTTCCCTCAGAGCTCCCTGCAAAGGGAAGACTTCAGAGCTGTGCAGCTTTGAGGGGGAAGAAGCTTTAAAAAAAAGCTCGAGGGAACGATGCAAATGAGGGAAATGTCTCTGGGAGAATTAGAGGAGCTCAGTGATGTTGTGATGAAAGGTTGTCAGTGGAGATGGTGACAACTGAAGTGCATTACCCAGGGGTGCTGCAGTAATAGAAACAGGTGTTACAGTCCAACCTGTCTGCAAACCCAAGGGCTTTGGCTGCGTGTCAGCTGCCAGAGGAAATCCAGGGAAAACAGGGCTAATGGCTGCATTGTTCCCACAGAGCACTCCCTGCGCATTGTTTTCTTTATGAAAATTAGGGGGAAACACTGAAATCTGAAAAATGCCAAAGGAGGCTTCCCCCTGCTGTTGTTTCTATGATGAGGTGAAGAGCACTTTGTGTATCAGCTCGGGGATAATATTTTTTGTCAATCTCAAGGTATCCAGATTTATTTCAGTCTCCATTAAAATGGGTGAATTGGAGCATTTCTGTGGGAGCAGGAAATGTCTGTCCCACTTGGTACTCACTCAAGTGTGGGGTACCCGCACCCCTTTTGTGTCCCTGACTGGGGCCACAATTCTCCATTTTGCCTTAGAAATGCTTTAACAATTCTGTTAGGATGGTGAATACTTCAGTGTTCCTTTCATTATTTGTTATCTCTCTGTACTTTGGAGGTTTTGTAACCCGTGCAGCTCTGGCATCCATCAGTATCCAGCTCCGGGCAGGTTAAAAAAAGCAGGCTGTATGTTGGATAAAAAGCTCAGGTTTTTATTTAGAAAGAGGAGAAGGTGATTTAAGCCTGCGGCTTTGACTGTGACAGGCTCCAGCAGCTGAGTGCATCACCGCGCAAAGAGAATAAATAAAGTTTGGGGGAATGGTGGGAGTGTGCTCAGGGCATGGGCACACCAGGCAGCGCCCAGGGGATGGGAAGGAGGGATTATTCTCCTTGGTTTGATCTCTGGGAGCTGGAATGACTCCTCACTGCCATGGATTTGTGTGCTCCGGTGAAGCCCAGCTACGGAAGAAAAATTAATTTGTTGGGGTTCATCTGGATGATACCTCTCAGTGTGATGAATTAGAACCGTTTGTTTCTAGGACTTGGTTGGTGTGTTACCCTCACTTTCTTAACACAGTTTATTCATTTGAAGAGATTTTAAATGGAAAATTATTTTTGGATTGTCGTGCCATTGGTGACTTTATTGAGTTGCCTGGTTTTGGGGTGGTTTGGATTGTTGGGAGCATTGTCTTGCTGTCAGAGGGCAGTATTTTTAGAGTTCTTTAGATTAGACAAAGTCAGTTCTTCCAGCCGTGGGCAGGGAATGGTGTCTGGAGCTCTGGGAGGCTTCAGATCCCTCACTGCTGACATGGACTTGACTCCCTGCCCCGACCGAAGCGTTGGATCCCATTTCATAAAAATAACGGAATGACTTTGAGCCATTCAGAGGTTTTTCCATGGAAGACGCAGTTTGGGAACAAAGCATTTGCTTTTTGTCAGCTTCTGAAGTACAGGATCTTCTGAAAACCAGATTTGTCAGATCTTTAGACTCGGCCCAGCAGGGTGAAATTCAAAGGCTGTGGGGTGCTTTTATCATTCAACCTAGAAGGTGAAAACTCATCAACACCGAAGCCTCGGCTTGTACAGCATCCATTTATCAGAAAGCAGCCCCGATTCCAAACCAGAGGCCTTTTGTTCTGGGGCACTCTGATAGTTTTATTGCTGCTAATGATGCTCAGCAAACTTCAGCTCTCTCCCCTCTTCCTGATTTCAGGCAGAGAAACCAAGAGAGAAATCTCACACTCAAATATCTGCTTTACCATGGCTTTTCATTTGCCCAGACTGCGAGGAGAGCTTTGTACCCCCAAACTTGAGTGCTTTGATGTAGGAAGTTCGGTTTGTGTTTGTTTGAGACCCTCCAGAAGAATCCACTTCTGAAGAGCACATTTGAGGGGTACAGCCAGACAAAAAGAAAATTTACAGGGAAACAGAAAAGGATCTCCCCAGCAGCTTCTTATCTTAACAACTGGGAGCAATTTATTGGTGCTGGATGTCTAACGCGGAGGAGCCCATTAGCAGTCCTCTGGTGCCTTGGCAATAAATCATTGCACACAACTAATTAAGTACAATTCTGCAAGTCATTTGGGCGAGGTCCTGTTAAAACCTGCGCTCCTTGGAGAGCTGTCCTGGAGCCGCAGCATTCCTTGGAGCAAGGGAGGCAGTGCTGTTATCAGCGAGGCCTCGCTCCTCACGTAACGGAGTAAATCGTGACAGAACGGAGTAAATAGTGACAAAAGGGAGTAAATCGTGACGGAACGGAGTAAATGGTGACAGAACGGAGTAAATGGTGACAGAACGGAGTAAATCGTGACGGAACGGAGTAAATAGTGACAAAACGGAGTAAATAATGGCAAAACGGAGTAAATCGTGACAAAACAGAGTAAATCGTGACAGAACGGAGTAAATAGTGACAAAAGGGAGTAAATCGTGACGGAACGGAGTAAATGGTGACAGAACGGAGTAAATGGTGACAGAACGGAGTAAATCGTGACGGAACGGAGTAAATAGTGACAAAACGGAGTAAATAATGGCAAAACGGAGTAAATCGTGACAAAACAGAGTAAATCGTGACAGAACGGAGTAAATCATGACAAAATGTAGTAAATAGTGACAGAACGGAGTAAATCATGCCAAAATGTAGTAAATAGTGACAAAATGGAGTAAATCGTGACAAAATGGAGTAAATCATGACAAAACGCCTTGTTGGTAAGAGTCAGGAAACACGTTTGTTAGTCCAGGGAATGTGGAAAATCCAGTGGTGTTTCCCAGCACGTTAAATCATCCCTGTAGAGTTTGGGGTGTGCAGGGGACAGGGGAGAGGAGCGCTGTGTGCAAAGGAGCTGATTTCGCCCTGGAGAAGGTTGCAGAAATGGAAAACACAGTATTTCTGGTTATTCAGCACCTCAGTCTGTTGCTTAGGGATTGTTCTTTCATTTGAGGTGTGTGCGGCTGATGGGTAGGTGCAGCGGATGTGTTGGTGTGAATATGCAGAGCAAAAAAAAACCTGATCAGGAGTGGAAGTCGCAGTAAATGTTCCCTGTAAAACCTGCTGCCTCCTGGTAAATAACTGCATTATTGTCACGTTTGCTCCAAGAGCAGCCCCAGATTTTTCCCTTCCTGTTTCCCCACTTGTGAAGTGCCTAACAAAGGAAACACAAACGAGCTCTTCTGTGGCAGCACAGTCACTTCAGCAGCCTGGGATGTGCCCAGCATGCTCAGCCCTTTCTAACACCAGCGCTCAAATCCCACCAGCTTGGAGGGACTTGCTGGCAGAAATTAGCCTTAATTATTATTTTCATTTTTTAAAGAAGCATTTAAAACGAACGGCGGAAGTACTCAATGTGCTGTTTCTAAAGTGAGGCACTCTGATTTTTTTTTTTTTTTAATGGTCTGAGAATTGCAGGGGAGGGGCCACAATGTGTTTGTTTTCACTTTCTGAAAGGAGAGAAATGGGCTCTTACAAATCCTAGTGTCACCTCTAAACCTTGTCCTGATTTATAAGGACTGCCTTCCTTCGAGGGACCTCTGACAACAAAAGGCTTCAGGAGGAATTTCACCGGTGTGAGGCTTTTGTCATTACTTTCTTCCTGTTCTATGATAACATCAATTAGAGGTTTTTCGGTTTGTAGCTGAAGCTTTGCAGGCTCTGAGTAGGCACAGGGAGCTTTAGATCGATGAGGAAAATCGCTCAGGCAATGCTCGGCCTGTGCAGCCTCGCAGGGAAGCAGCAGGGAATGCAGCGAAAAAGCAAAATCTGGGATGGCTTATTTTGCCCAAATCTGCATGAAAGAAGGGCTGAAATACTTCTGCACCTGATGAGGAGGCTGCTGAGCAACAGAGAAATAAATATTCACGGCAGTATTTGGGGTTATTTGGGCTTCCTTGGAACCCGAGGTTGCTCCCGTCAGTGGGAGATTTCCTCTTGGCTCTTAGTGGCACAGTTCTGTGTGGGTGAGGCAGCTCTAAACCTTTATTTGGCTTTCCCGAAGTGTCCATGTCCAGAATTCCTTAAAATGCACATGTGGTGTGGTTTAGTGTCCATCACGTCCTTGTCAGGCCTGGGAGCGCCTCAGTGCTGGGGCACGGGTGGAGTCACATCCAGCTGCCAGTTCTTCATGAAAGGGAAGTGTGATCTGATGGAAATCATACTTTTCATACATGCAAAACCTTGCTGAGGCACTCATTGCTAGATGGGAAATGTATTTTGTCTTCTTGTGTAGTCTCCTTGCTGCAGCCAGTATTTGTTACTTGACTTTTGCTTAAAAATTTATTTAAAAATAAAAATACAATGAGCAACTCAGAAAGCAGTTATCTTTAACACAGCTTTTACTCGCTTGCTAAGGAATGGTGTAATACAGAGAAATTTTCTTCTTTTTTTTTTTTTTTCAGTTGGCCAAAAAAATCCGTGAGAAATTCAACCGTTACTTGGACGTTGTGAATCGGAACAAGCAGGTGGTGGAAGCGTCGTACACTGCTCACCTCACCTCGCCCCTGACTGCCATCCAGGACTGCTGCACCATCCCACCGTCCATGATGGAGTGAGTATCCCATTCTGGAATTCCTCGTGCTGCCATTTCCCCTGGGAAGAAAAGAAGGGTTTCTTTGTGTTTTCTGCTCCTTCGGATAAAAACGGAGAAGGCAGAACTCCAAAGGTGCCTCTTATCTTGTCCTCCTTGTTTTACTTTTCTCCCACACCGGTGTTTACTGATGGGCTTTAAACAAGAACGGGGAGTCAGCTGGAAGCAGTAAAAGGAGAAAGGTTTGTTCATCGTGGTCTGTACAAAGAGTCTGTCTAGCTCCAGGACACTGTTTTTGCCCTGACACACTGCTTGCCCTCGAAAGCTCTCCTCAGGCTGGTCATGGGACCTTTTTCTGTCCTTTGAAGTGAGCAGATCACGGGTTGGTCAGTCCATCACATGCTGCAAGCACTGTGTTCAGTGTAATCAGGCTGACGTGCTGCTGTTTGATAGCAGAGATTTAATGAAATGGAGTCCATTGCTTGGAAACTGCATTTGTTCATGTTCAGTTCGATTTGGGGTCAAATACAGCAGTTTGGAGTAGGCTAAAGCCAAGCAGTTGCTTGTCTTTAATCATTTCTATTGTGCTGCATATTTGCAGAAACCTCTTTGGGTTTTCTAACTGTAGAAATGTGTGATGGAAGCTCTGATTTTTCCAAAAAAAGAGGGCTAATTTTCTTGAAATGCTGAACATATTAAACATTTACTTCCACGGTGGGTTGAAAAGAGCTAGAGTCACTTTCTGTTTATGCAAACCTTGATTCCAGACTGATTTTTATTGCTTATATCCCAGTCTGATTTAAGAACATTGGTAATTTGGGTCATTATCAGGTAACTCCAAGGGCAGAGGTTTGGAGGTGTCTGCAGTTCCTGCAGGATGAGGTGCCCGTGGAGAGCTGGCACATCCCGTGCTCAGTGCCAGGCTGTGGGCAGCGTGAACAAAGGGCCAAATGTTCTTTGAGCATGAAAACCTTTCTGCCCTCTGATCACAGAGTCCATGCAGGAACCACCAGGCAGCAGAACACCTTCCAAGCAAGGCCTGAGGGGAAGAGAAACAGTTTTATAACCCCTTGTCAGTACCGCCTGATATTTAATTAAAAAGAGATCTCTTCTTTCAATCTGGAAACTTTAGTGAATTCCCTTTCACTTTGTCCTCCAAAATGACATAGCTTCGAAGTCCTTTGGAATTTTCTTTACCTGTGCTGGACTTATGTATGGATCATTCCCAGTAAGCGATTTAAAACTCGAACTCCTTCACAGAGAGGTGGATTTGCAGTTTGCACAGCTCCTCATTCAGGCTCTGCAGTATGATTCTCATTATTTGGTTGCTTGGATCAGTAATTAAATGGTTCCCAGATCAGGTTGTCCTGGACCTTGGCAGGACCTGATCGAGGCTTATCTGAGCATTTGACCCAGTGCTGTCTGTAGGAAACCATCTGCAAGTCAGAAAAAGAATGTAAAAATGCATTTTCTGTGTGAAATTTCCAAGTTTTAGCTCTGTGCTTTGTTCATTGCCTGATTTGTCTAACTGCTTCTGCCATCATTTCAGTTTTTCTCCCCTTTCTGCCTCTCCCATCTGCTGCTTTCCCTTTGATTTTCCTTCCCTGTGGCATCGCCTTTCTGGGAGATTCTCCATTTTGGTTAAAATATCAGGGGAAAGAAGCTGGTTCACCTGGAGATTGTGATCAGATTTTGAGTTCTTCCATGCTTAATTCATGAACTGACTCCAACTATGAGGAGGCCTACACTTGTGGGAAGTTAAATTGGATGTGCTGCTGCTGATAACAGCTTACCCTTGGTGTTTAAAATGTGTTTTAGTGCTGCTGTTGGAGCAACAATAATTAAATATTTTGGCTGAAGCAGTTATGAAGTGCTGCTGCAGAAGAGGTCACATGGACAACGACCCAGATTTGTCTGTGAAAATCGCTTTTTCCATGAGATCCTCAGCCTTAGATTGTGCCCTGGCCTTGGCTGTGTCCTCAGGGCTGTGGTTTTTGTTTCGGACGGTTGTGAAATGTTTGTGTTACAACTCCTGAACTCTGCATGTTCTTTTTCTTGCTGTTTCCTCATGTGGCCTCTTTATTTGAGCAAACATTTGGGGCAAGAGCAGTGTCAGAAGTGCATTATCTTCAGGGTGTGTTTTTTAGGTAGATTTGGAGGTTTGTCCCTCAGTGTTTAAGGCTATTTATCATGTGGTATTCAACCTCTTATTGTCCAGGTTATTGACATTGTGTTGGGAATGCTGCAGGTTTGGATTGGGTTGGGGAAAATTAACTTGGGAAGGATGAGCTATTCTGTAGGGAAAGGATTTTTAAATTATTATAATTATTATTATTATTATTTTTAATGGTTTGCTGACTTCAGTTTGTATTTGTTTCTACCATTAACAAAATTATCCATGAGTTTGCTTGTATTTATCCTGAAAATCTGAGCATTGGCTTTGAGGATGGTTTGTCTTGTTGCTTGTGACTGTGAGATTTCCACACCTGGTGACTAAGTAAATGACAGAAAATAGGACCTAGCAAAGCACAAGCTGGGTTACAAAACAAACCTGGCATTCAAATTGCTTGTTTAGTTGAGTAGTGCGATACGGCAGGGAAAGCAATATTTATTTTATTGCCATTACATGGTGTTGGCTTTTGCAGCCAGTGAGTTTCCGTGGGATTCCATGGATTAAAATTGCCAGGCTGCCTGTGCTCGTGGTTGCTGTTTTGTACCAATACATTCTGGTTTCGCTGGTGTAAGAGCAGCAGTTGTGTGCTTGTGCCCCACCAGGGCAGGGCTGTGCAGCAGGAATGCCTTGGTTTGGAAAGCGGTGAAGGGAAATAAATTGCAATATGCAAAGCCAGCTGGATGGGGCAGCACAGTCGGTGGCTATCGAGTGGTTTTGGCAGGAGACTCTTCCCCAGGCCTTAATTCAGCAAACATTTCATCATAAAATTACACTCGGCTGGTTTACCAAAGGCTCTAAATATGTGCTTGGGCACAGGGAGATAATCCCACACCTAAATATATGTGCAGGGAGTGCTGAGGAGGGGTGAGCAGGGCAGGCACTTGTGTTCCCCTTCAGTTTTTGCTGATCCCTTCTCCAGATATCTCTGTTGGCATTCCCAGCTCTGCCCAGCCAAGGTTTGGGAATGGCACGGGGGAGAGCAGGGTGGGCATGGAGCAGAGCTTTGCCGAAATCTGGTCCCTGCCCAGGCACCCAGGCTGTGTTTGTGTCCCAAATCTGGTGCCATCCCGAGCCCCCGGGCTGTGTTTGTGTCCCAAATCTGGTCCCTGCCCAGGCACCCAGGCTGTGTTGGTGTCCCAAATCTGGTGCCATGCCAAGCCCCCGGGCTGTGTTTGTGTCCCAAATCTGGTGCCATGCCAAGCCCCCAGGCTGTGTTGGTGTCCCAAATCTGGTGCCATGCCAAGCCCCCAGGCTGTGTTGGTGTCCGGGGGGAGCAGGGAGCAGTTCCCTTTCCCAGGCACGGAGGAGGTGCCTGGAGCACCTGGGAAGAGGCTGCTCCAAGCACACTGAGTTCATGTGGGTAAAGTGCTCTGGGCTCTCAGCAAAAGAGACCAGACTGATGGGAGATAAGGCAAATGGATGTCAAGTGACATGCATCTTCTAATCCTGGGAGGAATCCCTGCTGCAAAAATGAGGCTTTGTGTTTCCTCCCCAACAAAGGCTGCTGAAGAAGGCATGGGAAACTGATTTCATGCTGTCTCCAGACATTCCCTATCGTGATTGAATTGGGTGCTTATTTCCCAGACAATGTTTTAATTAAAGTGGTTTTCTCCTGAAGAGGATAAATACCTTTGTGTACAAGTTGGAGTCTCCTGGTTTTCATGCCTGAAAGCCCTCAGGAGGGGTTGAGGGAGTCTTGGATTTGGGATGGGCTGATGGGGCAGATGGGGGCAGCAAGAGGGGAGGCAAAGAATGAACAGTGTTTGTTTATTTATCAGAAGTCCTGAGTACCTGAGTTTATTTATCAGAATCCCTGTACCAGTGGGAGTTATGGGTTTCGTGTCCATTTTGAGAAGTGTCTAAATAGGGATTTACAAAATGAGGTTTGGGAAGCAGGTTTGGAAGCATTGGATCTGCTTGGGGTTCTGCCTTTGCAGGTCTGCATGGTCTGACTTGTGAGTGATGACTGAAAGAACTTTATTCATTTATTTATGCCTGGATGGTAACAGGCAGATAAAGAGATGGTTTATATTGAATATTTGCAGAT
This sequence comes from Origma solitaria, assembly GCA_013397895.1. Classification (NCBI taxonomy): domain Eukaryota; kingdom Metazoa; phylum Chordata; class Aves; order Passeriformes; family Acanthizidae; genus Origma; species Origma solitaria. Next base: position 55,600 of record VZRL01002179.1, read on the forward strand.
GAAAGGAAATCAAACTCCTTCCAGTCTAAGAATAAGTTGGATATGTGGGTAATGACTGAGTATTTGTCTTCTACCCATTCCACAAAATGCCTTTTTCTGGAGAAGTTGTGATGGCTGCTGTCCTGTAGGAGACTTCCAGAAGTGGCTTTCTGTAGTTGCAGTTTGCCAGGTACGTTGGTTGTGTTTGGGGCCACAGAGCACCTGCCAGTGGTTTCTCAGCACAGCAATGGCTGCAATAGGATCATTTTCCAGAAGAGTTGTTGTTATTCAGATGCATTGGTAAGGAAATGCAGCTGTTCCTGCAAAAAAAACCAGATGATGTTTTTAAGGGGTGACAACAAATCTTCCCTAAACTGATCTTGATGCTCTTCTTCAGCACCTCCTGCGCTGGGGTGTCTGCAGAGAAGGGCAGTCCCATTTCCTTGGGACCTGAGCCAGGAGAGGGGTGGCAGCTCCAGGAAGCTGTGCTGTGCCCCTCACTGCCGCTCCTTTGGCACACAGATCACCTGTGCTGTGCCCCTCACTGCCTCTCCTTTGGCACACAGATCACCTGTGCTGTGCCCCTCACTGCTGCTCCTTTGGCACGCAGATCACCTGTGCTGTGCCCCTCACTGCAGCTCCTTTGGCACACAGATCACCTGTGCTGTGCCCCTCACTGCTGCTCCTTTGGCACACAGATCACCTGTGCTGTGCCCCTCACTGCCTCTCCTTTGGCACACAGATCACCTGTGCTGTGCCCCTCACTGCAGCTCCTTTGGCACACAGATCACCTGTGCTGTGCCCCTCACTGCCTCTCCTTTGGCACACAGATCACCTGTGCTGTGCCCCTCACTGCCTCTCCTTTGGCACACAGATCACCTGCCCTGCTGGAATCTCCCCCTTCCTTTTGCTCCACCCCGAGGCCACGAATGAATTTCCCTGCTGGCTTTTCATGGGAAGTTGCCCCAGGTCTCCAAATCCATCTGTTCGGGGCACTGGTGTTCATTAATGCTCCACTCTGGCTGCTTAACATCGCCTTTCAAGGCAGCTGGAAATCTATTTTTGCTCTTTATTTAACTATGCTGATAAGAGCTTAGGGAATGCGTTTATCCAAACTTGTGGAAGGAGCTGGAATGGAGAAATATTTGTTGGTAAAACACCCTACTTGGCAGCGGTGGATTGCAAACATTACCAGAGCTGTTTGAATAAGGGAGTTTTAAGAACCTCTATTTGAAAATCATTTACTCCCTGACTGTGATATTGCCTTCAGTAGTGGTCTGGTTTTTCTTTTTTTAAACAGATGGTTAAATATTTGCTAATGCAGTTCAGTTTTATCACAGCTCTTTCTGTGTTTATCTTTCTTCTCTGGGGCAGTTAAGTGGGAGATAACGGGAATCCCATTCAGTTCCTTGGCTGGACGTAATATCTGAAGAGCTGCACTTCCAGAGGAGGAATGGAGGGGCCACAAGAAATGAAATTTAAGTTTTTTTTGCTGTTCTGTCAGAGTTTCAGGCTGCAGGAAAGCACAGGGGGATCTAGGAAATGCAGGGAGTGTGTGCAGTGCTGGGCCTGGCTGCTTTGTCCATGAACTGCAGCAGATACTGAGGAAATTTCTCTCCTGGCCTCTTGCTTTCACTTCTAATGTGGCCAAATTCCTCATGGAAAAAGTGGGGTTTGGAATAGAAATTCCTCTTGAAAAAACGAGGTTTGGAATAAAATTCCTCATCAAAAAGCGAGGTTTGGAGTAGAAATTCCTCATGGAAAAAGTGGGGTTTGGAATAGAAATTCCTTGTGGAAGAAGTGGGGTTTGGAATAGAAATTGGTTATGGAAAAAGCAGGGTTTGGAATAGAAATTGCTCATGGAAGAAGTGGGGTTTGGAATAGAAATTCCTCATGGAAAAAAGCGAGGTTTGGAATAGAAATTCCTCATGGAAAAAGCGAGGTTTGAAATAGAAATTCCTCATGGAAAAAGTGAGGTTTGGAGTAGAAATTCCTCATGAAAAAACGAGGTTTGGAATAGAAATTCCTCATGGAAAAAGCGGGGTTTGAAATAGAAATTCCTCATGGAAAAAGTGGGGTTTGGAATAGAAATTGCTCATGGAAAAAGCAGGGTTTGGAATAGAAATTCCTCATGGAAAAAGTGAGGTTTGGAGTAGAAATTCCTCTTGAAAAAACGAGGTTTGGAATAGTTTGTGTTCCTGAACTGAATCCTCGTTTCAATAGTACACTCTCTTTACAAGTGAGAGCAGCTACACTTGGACTTTTTCAAGAATACTTGAAATAATTGGAACAACTTCGGTGCCTTGCCAGAAGAAATTGGGTAACTGAACCATCAGGAGCATTTTTTTCTTTGTGTTGAATTTATTCATAAAAACATTGTTTTCCAGCATTTTGTTTAGATGCAGTGGGAACCCTATATTTAAGTATTTATGTAAAATATGAGTTAAGATCTCGCCTTGCAATCAAGCAAACAAGGCCTAGCTGGGAATTTCAAAGGAAACTCTGCATTTTGAATGAACTTATGTAATTTCATTTGCATATTAATGTCAGCTTGAATTTGCATGAATGGAGAGGAAAGGGAAAAAATGAGTGTTTTAAAACAATGCAAGGCCCCGAGCAGCTGCTCAAGTGCCAATTTTATCCACGGCTCCCTCATTTTCCCCTCAACTCCAAATGCACAAAAGAAGTTGATTTACACTGTAAATTCAGGCCGAGCAAAATCCAATTGGAGCTCACTCAAGCGCCGGTTTGATGTCAGATTCAAAGCTCCTGCAAATTCATTTATCTCCTCCGCTCGCGATGCGCCGCTCGTAAATCCCGTTGAAGGAGGATAAAAACCTGATGGGAATTTCACGTCTGAAGTTCAAAGCGGTTCCTACATCAGAGCCAACGTCAATCAAGGGAAGGCCTGGGAAGGAGCGCGGGGCTCCGCGGGGAGCAGATCAAAGTGGGGCTCAGGCGCTGTTTGCTCCCGCGGGGTGCGCCTTGCAGCCCTTCTTCGTTAAAGGGAATCCGGGAGGAAGGGCTGCGCAGAGCGGGGCAGGGCAAGGGCGCTGAACCTCAGCCAGTGGCTTCTGCTCCCTTGAAATAATTTAAAAACCCCAAAAATTAGATCTAAATAAAATAGATCTGAAGGGTTTGGCACGGGGTTTTTGGTAAGGGTTCTGGAGGGCTTCCCAAGTGCAGCCGATGGCTTTTGTCCCTTTAAATAATTAAAAAACCCCAAAATTAGATCTAAATAAAATAGATCTAAAGGGTTTGGCGCGGGGTTTTTGGTAAGGGTTCGGGAGGGCTTCCCAAGTGCTGATCGTGGTGCAGCCAATGGCTTTTGCTCCCTTGAAATAATGAAAAAAACCCCAAAATTAAATCTAAATACACCAAAAATAGATCTGAAGGGTTTGGTGCAGGGTTTTTGGTAAGGGTTCTGGAGGGCTTCCCAAAAGCTGATCATGGAGCTTTTGCTCCCTTGAAATAATTTTAAAAAACCCCTAATTAGATCTAAATAAAATAGATCTAAAGGGTTTGGCGCAGGGTTTTTGGTAAGGGTTCTGGAGGGCTTTCCAAGTGCAGCCAATGGCTTTTGCTCCCTTGAAATAATTTAGAAACCCCCAAAATTAGATCTAAATAAAATAGATGTACAGGGTTTGGCGTGGGGTTTTTGGTAAGGGTTCGGGAGGGCTTCCCAAGTGCTGATCATGGAGCTTTTGCTCCCTTGAAATAATTTTAAAAACCCTAAAATTAGATCTAAATACACCAAAAGTAGATCTAAAGGGTTTGGCACGGGGTTTTTGGTAAGCGTTCTGGAGGGCTTCCCAAGTGCTGATCGTGGAGCTTTTGCTCCCTTTAAATAATTTTTAAAACCCCAAAATTAGGTCTAAATACACCAAAAATAGATCTGAAGGGTTTGGCACAGGGTTTTTGGTAAGGGTTCTGGAGGGCTTCCCAAGTGCAGCCAATGGCTTTTGCTCCCTTGAAATGATTTTAAAAACCCCCAAAATTAGATCTAAATAAAATAGATCTGAAGGGTTTGGTGCAGGGTTTTTGGTAAGGGTTCTTGAGGGCTTCCCAAGTGCTGATCGTGGTGTTGTCAACTGGAATATTTTGGGTCAAATCTCGGGAGAAGTTTTTAGCCACCTTGTAATGGTGCTCCTGGGAAAAGTGATAAAAATCTGGTGAAAATCAAGGAAGGCGCTGGTAAAAATTAGGGGAGGTGTTGGTAAAAATTAAGGATACTCAGGTAAAAGTTAGGGAACATGCTGGCAAAAATTGAGGATACTCAGGTAAAAATTAAGGGGGGCATTGGTAAAAATGAGGGAGACACAGGTAAGAATTAGAGGAGACACGTAAAAAATTAAGGGAGATGCCAGTAAAAATTAAAGGAGGTACACATAAAAATTAAGGGAGACACTGGTAAAAATTAAGGAGATACACATAAAAATTATGGGAAATGCAGGTAAAAATTAAGGAAGACACTGGTAAGAATGAAAGGAGACGCTGGTAAAATTTTAAGGAGACACTGGTGAAAATTAAAGGAGACACAGATAAGAATTTTGGGAGACACTGGTAGAAATTAAGGGAGGCAGGTGAGAATTCAGAGAGACACAGGTAAAAATTGTCTCTGTGCAGGGAAAAAGTGCTGATCACTGCTTGTCCTCAAATGGTAAAATACAAATATTTTTTGTATTTTAACCTCTTCCAAAGTGAGTGATGGGAAGGTCTGTACAGTTTGAAACTTGTGTGGAAAACAAAAACATAAATATGGTAGGAAAGGCAAAATCAGTAAAATCAGCTAAAAATAAAAACATTTGTTGGAAAGGCCACTTGGCAGTGCTGGGGCTTTAGTTTGAATTGTGGCTTTAATGAGGAAGATGCTCAAATATATTAATAATGCATTCTTGATTAAACCAACTTAGAAGCATGTAGGAAATTCTCTAGTGTAATTAAATGATCACAAATATTGCAGTGCAGATTCACCACTGCCTCTGCCCAGTTCCTGGTGCCGGTTTTTACTGGTTTTTACTAGTTTTTACTGGTTTTTACTGGTCTCTTCTCCAGGTCCTTGTGCCGTGGAATCAGTGAGACTTGAAAAACACTCTCCCTTGCAAGGTGCAAAAAGTCAATTTTAAAGCCAACTGCGCCTGCAAAGAGATTTGAGGCAGACATCCCAAAAAGCCCTTTCTCCAGGCTGCCAGGCCTGGGCTTTAATTTATGGGATTTAAAACAATTCTTCATCTTTTATTTATACATTTTCGCCCATGAAGTGTATTTCCTTTTTGCTACTTATGTGCTGGAGCAGGAATGGATGAGAATGGGCTGCAGGAATTTTTTTTGTTTCCTTCTCCAGCTCTGCTGCAGATTATTTAGGCATCCATGAATTCATCTTCCTGGTGGGTAACTAACACTGCTTCCTGAGAAAAGCTGAGCCCTTGGATGGTTTTTGGAGCATGTTGAAGCATTTTAATGCAATAAATGAATAATGCTCGTTGCTAACAAGGTATCCTGTTGCCATCACTAATAGGTTTTGATGGGAGCCCTGGGACAATTAGTTTACATCCTGAAAAGTCATTATTTTTCACTGTGGGGTTGTTCTTCAGCCTTGCTCGGAAATATCTCTTTAGGATGGAGATGTTTAATGTGTGGCTTTTTGGGTTGGCCCCAAGAGAAACACGATTTTTGTGGAACCCATCCGTTATCAATCAATCTTAGGCTGGAGATCCTTCAGCCAACAAAAAATCAACAACAGTTTCGCTCTCTTGGAAAGAGCTGTGATTTTTTTTGAAGTGGTTACATTTTCATGGTGATAAGAAGAGTCCCAGCCTTCATGCAAGAAGGAAATTCCCATTCCTGGGAAATGTCGAGTGTTTTCCTCGACGGAGAGATCTTGGGAAGCTCTCCGGGAGCAGATGGCCAATAATGTCAGCAGCAGCTCCAGAGGAGGGGATGGGCCTGAGCAGAGCTCCAGCCCTGGCTGCTGTGGGGTCTGACAGAACTTCCCACCCTGACCCTGCAGCCTGGGGCTGAGCACGAGCACTTGGCCCCGTCTGTCCATCCATTTTCCAATTTTCAATATTCTCTTCCTGGCTGTGGAGAGTGAGGAGAACGCGGGACATCGAAGGGCATGACAAGGGCAGGATGGCTTTGAGCCGAAGGAGGGCAGGGACAGATGGGATTTGGGGAAGGAATTGTTCCCGGGGAGGGAGGGGAGGGCTGGGATGGAATTTCAGAGCAGCTGTGGCTGCCCCTGGATCCCTGGCAGTGCCCAAGGCCAGGCTGGATGGGGCTTGGAGCAGCCTGGGACAGTGGGAGGTGTCCCTGCCATGGCAGGGATGGGGTGGGATCATTTTTAAGGTCCTTCCCAACCCCATTCTGTGATTGCATAATTTTAATCCAATAATTATACAATATAATTATTGTATATAATATATATGTTATATATATATATATATCTAATATATATGTATTATTATATTAATACATATATATGTATTAATTATATATATGTATGTAATATATATATATGTAATATATATGTAATAGTAATATATATATATGTAATATATATGTAATATAATATATATACAATATAATTATCGTAATCCAATAATTTTTTGCCCTCTCTGAGCCCGGAATCAAAACCCCACCCGATGTGGGGCTGTGATTGTATTGTTTGGGCTGAAATACCAAACGCCCCAAATATCTGTGTCCTGCAAGGAACCCACAGTTCTCCTATAAAACAGAAATGGAGCAGTTGCCACAATTGAAGACATTTGCCGCAATTGAAAACATTTCCCCAGTGCTGAGCAAGTTGTTAATTGTGTGTATGAGGTGGAGGGCAGGAGGAGTTAAACATTGGTGTTTGTGTAGGATGAGGCTGAGCTGTGGGAAATATTTGTCCAGGGGTGAGAGGGGAATTTGGGTTCAGGCTGCTCTGGGACTCCCTGAAGCCAAAACTTGGACTCTCCATCAGCATTTGCATCTCTATGGTAGAAATCTTGCAACTTCAAAATATGTTTTCCCCAGTATTTATATATTTATGTTTAAAGTATCGGCCAAAATGGGTCGAGCTGTGTTTAAATTGCATTTATTGGATGTAATTTTGAAAGTGTATGGAGAGCAAACCATTATTTCCAATATACATGATTATTTTCTTCTTTTTTTTTTTTTTTTTTTTTTTTTTTTTTTTTACTATTTCCTTAAATCTTGATTTGACATGGAATCAGAAAATGCTGATTTATGGCTATAAATCAGTTTTTATGGCTACAAATTAGACTAATTTGCAAGCCTGCCAGTTTAAGGAGACATTGACGTTATTAGTATTTCTATGTGGCAGTGGTGATATTAAAATTAAGGAGTGGATAATAAATAACGATCACTTTCTGCATTTTCCAAAATTCAGTTTGATCAGAGCTTCTCCAGGTGGAGCTGATGTGCAAAAAGAGACTTCTGGGACTCTACAAGAATCAGAAAATTTCATCTGATGTTAGGAGCGAAGGATTCAGTGGCTGAGGTTTGGTTAGGAGTTTGCATGAAAGATAATTTAACGTATTTGTAATCCAGAAAATCGTTAAGGAATTCAATAGGAAGTTCTCAGGAAGTGGATTTTATCCTTAAAGGCCAAATTTCTCAGCTTGTGAGGAGCCTCTGCCTGGTTTTGTAAGGCTAAAATTTCTGGAATTGGATCCAGTCCCCTCCAGAGGTGCTGATCCTGAGCCTACTAATACATATTTTTCTTTTTCTTAGTTTTTTTTCCCTTGTAAACCATGAATGTTTTCCCAAACCCTGCGTGCAAGGACCCCACAAACCTCAGCTGATTCTGCATCCCTGCGGAATGAAACGATTTTGAGCTGGGCTGAAAGCAACCCTATTGATTTAGGAGAGGTTTCGTTTGCTTAAAAAGCCTCTTCCTGTGGTCATAAGTTGAAATTTCCTGGTGGTAACCAGTTCCAGCTGGCTCTGGGCTTTGCTGCTGCTAATTGTTCTTTCAGGGCTTGGGTTGGAAGGGAATTGTTTTATTGTCTGCGACTCCAAACCAGCCCCAAACAAGCACAGGACCAGAGAATCAATATTTCCCAACCCTACCAGGCACCATATTGGTTTAAGGAGTTGGAACCTCCTGGTTCTGTCATTTTTTAGGAATAGGTTGATGGTAGAAAAACTCTTTGATAGGAAGTAAATAATTTTTTGAATTCCAAGGGTAATCACGCTGTCAAATGTCACCCAAATATTCAAGATCACAGAAATGTTATCAAGTAAAATTGGTCTATATAAGCAATACAAACTGCATTTTAGCCCTCAAAAGCTTCAGGAGTTATTAGTTATTTATAACTAATATTATAACGATATTATAACTCTCAGGAGTTCACCGTTATTTATAACCCCGTAAAATATTTTCTGTTGAAATGTTAAGGCATTGGTTTCATATTTTATAATTCTGTTCTTAGAACTGGAGTACTTTTTGCATGAGAGTTATGAATGTGTTAGAATTATTCAATCTAATCGAAGTAACAGAATTTCAGACCGTCAGATTCCTTCTGCCGTTCGCAGTGTAAATCCTCTGGTTTTGGTACAGAAAACAGGTTATAAATTGTTTTGTTATCGTGGGATCCCGGAATGGTTTGGGTTGGAGGGACCTTAGAGCCCATCCAGGGACGGGACAGGGACACTGCCACTGTCCCAGGCTGCTCCAATGTCCAGCCTGGCCTTGGGCACTGCCGGGGCAGCCACAGCTGCTCTGGGCAATTAGATCTCATTGTCATAAAGGCACAAAGAGAATTCCTCTGCGTGCAGGATCAGCTTTAAAAAGAGCAAGAGCTCCTGGTGCTGGCGAAGGATCTCTGGAGAGAAAAGGTTGGGTTTGTCACCAGCAGAGAGCACTCCCAGTGACACCTCTGGATGCTGAGCACATTCCCAGGATGGAATCTGCACCTCTCTCATGGCCCCACCTTGCAGGGATTGTTGTGCAGGAAAATGCAGCAATATCAGAGGAGAGAGTGGAAGCAAATGAGCTTATCCCCCCCTAGGTTTGGGTTTCACAATTTCCCCATGACCCTTAAAATATTGGAGTTTCAAAATAATTATTTACATTGAAACATTAAAAGGCTTTGTTCCATTGTAAATGGAGGTTTAATAGGGAATATTTGGTTGCTGATCCTGTTGTCATCTTCCCAGATTTGGTGGGAATTTCAACACCAGAGTGTTGTTATAAATAATAATTTACGTTGAAACATTAAAAAGCTGTGTTCCATTGTAAATTATTATAAATAATAATTTACGTTGAAACATTAAAAAGCTGTGTTCCATTGTAAATTATTATAAATAATAATTTACGTTGAAACATTAAAAAGCTGTGTTCCATTGTAAATATAGGTTTAATAAATAATGTTTGATTGCTGATCCAGTTACCTTCCCAGGTTTGATAGGAATTTCAACACCAGAGTGTTATTATAAAAAATAATTTACATTGAAACATTAAAAAGCTGTGTTCCATTGTAAATGCACCTTTAATAGATAATGTTTGATTGCTGATCCTGTTGTCTTTCCAGATTTGATGGGAATTTCAACACCAGGTGTTATTATAAATAATAGTTTACATTGAAACATTAAAAAGCTGTTTTCCATTGTAAATATAGGTTTAAAAAATAATGTTTGATTGCTGATCCTGTTGCCTTTTTTCCAGGTTTGATGGGAATTTCAACACCAACGTTTCCAGAACCATCAGCTGCGATCGACTCTCGACCACTGTCAACAGCAGAGCCTTCAATCCTGGACGTGACTTAAATTCTGGTGAGCAGCACAGTTCTACTTTGGGGTTTTTTCCTTCTGTTGTAGGGTATTTTTCCCATTAGACTTGAGCATTTCCTTGGCACCGAGAATTTGCATTGATTGCCATAGCAACAAGCTTTTATTTCTCCTTGCGAGTGTCGCACTGCTCTTAATTTGAGATTTCATGATTGAAAGCTGATACCTAAAGTAATGCCCTTAGCCTAAGTACTTCATAAAAGTGTCACGAAGATTTGATTCCAGCCTACCATGGATAATTTTGTTGTGGTTTCTGCACTTTTTATTTCTTCCTTTTTATTTTTTTTTTTTTCGATTTTCCTTCCTGGGCCTTTCTGCGTTGGCATCAGCAGTGTCAGCTGCAGCAGGGGCCGTGCGGGGAACCTCCTCTGATCTTAGTGAGTTCAGCTCGTGCGAGGCTGCCTCTGCACTGATATGCAAAAACCACCAAATGTGAGGCCATCTTCAGATATTTCCTTCCTTTGTCTTGTCAGGGCATTTTCTCGACATGTTTAAGGACTTAGAAATGTGCTTAGAGCTAAAATACACTGACTTAGCCCTGGAAAATTCAGCTTTTGGGCCTCTGGTGCAGCAAGGTTTTTGGGGTTTTTTTTCATCCTAAGCAGTGTGGATTAATCCAGGGATTTCGGTTGGGTTTAGTCAAATTTTTGTCCTGCTGTCCCTTCTGACTTCTCAACTTTTTATGTAATCAGAGAACTGATTTAAGTTAATAGACTTTGGTTGTGGAGTTCATTTTGGGGGTTTTGTTTGTTAATTCTTCGGGGGGAATAATGTAGACTTGGGATTATTTTATTTTATTTTTACTTTCAGAGGTCTTTAGGAATAAAATGCTGATTTATTTTATTAACTTGACTGATTTTATTAACTTAACTTGGGCCTGTCATTCCACCCTCACCATCCTGCAACAAACAGGGGCAAAGAACCCCAAATTTTTTATAACCTCCCTTCTCGTTTCTCTTCTTGCAGCTTTGCTTTCAGGATTTCCAATGAAACATAAAAAACAAAAGCAAAATGAGCAGTCCCCATAGATTCCATCCCATCCATTGTGTCCCACATCTTGGATGCAGGTGCTGGCCAGGCTGATTTCCTGACATGCCGTGATTTGTGTGCTGTTTCCCATCCTAAACCCACGCACTCTTTGTTCACTCATTATGATTTGCTGGGCTGTGTTTTACTCATCTCTTTATTAGAAAAAAAACAAACCCAAACAACTCATTAAAATAATGAGCTTAAATCACACGCAGTTGTTAATTAGTCAAAATAATTTTTGAAAGCAAGTTCACAGACACTGTTGTAAGAGCAAAGCATTGAATGGATCACTTAATGGTTTTTAAATTAAATAAAAATCTTTTTATTTTATTGACAGCAGACTCTGGTACAGAAACAGCTTTGGGGGGAGGTTCTGATGAGGGTGGAAATGCTGTAAGAGAAATGGGGTGGAAGGAGTGGATTGAGGCAGGAAAATGGGATGGAAACAGTTAATTTGAGGAACAAAAGTTGATCCTGGGGGCACATCTGGTGAAGAGAGTTTTGTGGAGGTGAGGGCCAAGGAATGTCCTTGGTGCTCACCTTGTTGTGTTTGAAAGTCTGTGAGATCCTCCCAGGATGGTTTGGGGTGGGAGGGACCCTAAAGCCATCCAGTGCCACCTCAGGGACACCTCCCACTGTCCCAGGCTGCTCCAGCCAGGCCTTGGGCACTGCCAGGGATCCAGGGGCATCACAGCTCTGCTTGGTGACAGTTCCTCCTTCCCTCCGCTGGTCCTCATCTCAAGCACGTGAGCTCCACCGCCCAAACCCCAGCATTTGGGGCTTTTTGGCTCCTCCAGCCCAACCCCAGCATTTGGGGCTTTTTGGCCCCACTGCCCCAACCCCAGCATTTGGGGCTTTTAGGCTCCACCACCCCAACCCCAGCATTTGGGGCATTTTGCCTCCTCCATCCCACCCCCAGCATTTGGGGCTTTTTGGCTCCTCCCGCCCCACCCCAGCAGTGGGGCTGGAGGGTTTGGGACGCTCCGGAGGGCACTGCTGCTGTGGGGCTGGACGTGGCCCCTGGCAGAGCAGTGGCGCTGCAGAACCCGTGGGGTCTGGGGTGAACCGGAGCTGAGACACCTCTGGGGTGTTTGTTGTGGGGCCGGGGGTGTTGTGCTGTGCTGTCTGTGGCCCTTGGCTGTGCCACAAAATCAGGAATTTTGCCCAGAGGAATTCATGGGCTGGGACAGGAGCCAGCTTGGGGCAGTCTGGGGTGGAAATGGAGGGGAAAGGGGTTTTGGTTAGAGGGGATGGAGTGCCCTCAGTGCCCCAGCATCCCCCAGCTGGGGACATGCTGTCAGCTCAGAAATGGCTTTAAAAAATAACCTTTAAAAATAACGCTTTTACCACTGTTTTTTCTTTATGTTAGGTGCCTTTTAAAATGTTTTTTAATGTCTTCAAAAGATTTTGTTTTATCTTGGTTGGAGTTTTGCATCTGGGTTACTTTTAGCCATTAGTTCATCTTAAAACTCTGCTGCACTCAGGGCAGAGCCCTGGCTCTGCACAGGAGCCGATTCTCAATAAATTCTCAATAAATCTATTGATTTATTCTCAATAAATCTATCGATGCACACACATTAAACTAAAACTACCTCTGGACAAAGACACTGATCAAATAGGAAAAAATTTCCCCTCATCCCATAATTTTCTTTCTTCTCTTGTAAGTGTCCTCATGCAGAGCTGGTGAGCAATATCTCTTGCACTTTGGTTTAGCCTGACTTATTTTTATGCTTTAAAAAGCCCCAAAAGTGTGGGTCCGTCTGGGTGTTCTCATCATTGTCTTCCTGAATGAGTTCATCATTTCATTCTTAACAGAAAAGGCAAAATTCCCATGAGTATCCCTCTCTTCCCACGTGAGTTCTGCAGTTTAAATAATCCTGCCTATAAAAAGCTCCTGGCAAAACATAAATTTCAGCTCCGCTCTGCTTGACCTCGATCTCAGTTCTGGAAATGTTAATCTTGGCCCGCTCCGTGCTCGGCGGAAAAAGTGGGATCGGAGTGGTGAAGGTGAAGGTGTTGGAAGGGAACGGAATTTGCACCACAGACTCCAGCAGAGAGCCTGGGAGAGCCCAAATTCCACTCTGAACTGGCTCTTGAGAAGGGTGCTGGAGCTCATGAAACTCTAAAATCGATTTTTTCCAGTGTTGTTGGATTTTTTAATTGTATAAAAAGAAAAGAAACATTAATCATAGGGAAGGGAGAAAGAAATAGATGTGTCTCTTCTCAGCCTTTAAAAAATAACGCTTTTACCGCTGTTTTTTCTTTATATTAGGTGGCTTTTAAATTGTTTTTTTAATGTCTTCAAAAGATTTTGTTTTATCTTGGTTGGAGTTTTGCATCTGGGTTACTTTTAGCCATTAGTACAAAGCAGATAAGGAGAAAGTCTTTATTCTCCAGATGGAATCACAGGCCTTGGGTAGTTAGATGAAGAGATCTGTCCTCACCACTCTGAATAGTCCTTTATTTATTGATGACAAAATCTTCCCCAGAGCCAGTGCATTATGCTATCAGACTCCTTTGGAGGTTTTTTGCCTTTTGAATAAACACAGAACCAGTAAATCTTTCTCCTTCTCATCCTTCAAAGTGCTGAAATGTCTGTTCCCAGTCAGGCAGAGTGCTCCTCCCCAGAAATCTGCAGAGATGGCACCAAGCTGCCCAATAAATTCTGTCTGTTTTATTGGAGGTGTTGAGCATTTAAAACCTTAAAACCATAAAATACCCAGAACTGGAAGGGACCCACAGGGATCGTGGATTCCAGAATGCGGAATGCCTTGGTTAATAAAATACAGCCTTAAATTGCAATATTTTAAACTGGTTTTTGGCTGAGTCAAAATGGTTGGGAGGTATTTGAGCAGAAGAGTTAATACCCCTCCTTCCAAACCCTTTTAATCCAGGAATCTGGTCCCATTCCCTAAAATGAAAGGGTTTTTTGCCTCTTTTCCCTTCAGAGTCCTTTGGATTGAGCAGGGCTCTGTCCTGGCTCGTGCCACCAGCAGAATGTTAATTGTGCTTGAGCTGCAGAGCTTTTATTTCTGGTGACAGCACAGGGGCTGGAATATGGCTGGACTTGGAAAATCCTGGATCAGATCTGTCTGGAGAGTCAGAGAATGTCTTTACTTGTACAATAAACACATTTTTTTTTTGCTGTTCCTGGGGAACACTCAAGTATTATCTTCACCAGGATGGGTTTTAATGGAGGGAGTTGTCAGAGGAGAACTGAAAATTAAACTTTCCTGGTTTTTTTGGGCTGAAAACTGAGGTCAGCAGCTCAGCAAATGTAATGCTAAAGAGGAGGACTGTAAGAAACCCTTTTATAATGAGCAATTATGTTCAGTAGTTGCTTTTTTTTCCCCTGACTGTTTGTGCTGTTCTTTGAAGATTAATTAGTTAATGATTTGACTGTGCTTTGAAGATGTAAAGTGGTATCTAGAAGTGCTAAGTGTTATCATATCTCATTCCCTTTGAAGTTTTATAAACTCTATCACACAGGGCTTTCTTCCTAAAAGTCCTTTTTGCCTTGTGAGATATTTATAATTAGAGAGAATGATCATTTCAAATGCTGCCATGTTAATGCTTTCCAACTTCTCCAGTCTGCAGCAGGGTTTGGGGTCAGGCAGTGGAGGGGACAGAGGTTTTGGGGTGACAGTGCCAGCTCGTGGGCAGCTCTCAGCTGGCCACTTGTATTCCCAGTCTGTGTCTGCAATTAAGGGATTCCTCTAAGATTTCTGGGGCTCTTTGCTTCCTCTGTGTAGTGTGGGATCAGGGCTGCCTCTTTATTTATTTAATTTATTTGCTTGCTTTAGAAAAGCAAAATCATTACATCTACTCATTAATACAGAATTATAGAATCAGAGTCCCAGACTGGGTTGGGTTGGGTTGGGTTGGGTTGGGATGGGTTGGGATGGGAGGAATCTCAAAGCCCATCCAGTGCCGCCCCTGCCATGGCAGGGACACCTCGCACTGTCCCAGGCTGCTCCCAGCCCTGTCCAGCCTGGCCTTGGGCACTGCCAGGGATCCAGGGGCAGCCACAGCTGCTCTGGGAAATCCATGGGCACTGGGAAGGGAACAAATCCTGTGGGCATTGGGATGGGAACAAATCCCATGCGCTTTGGGAAGAAAACAAATCCCATGGGCACTGGGAAGGGAACAAATCCCATGGGCTTTAGGAAGGGAACAAATCCCATGGGCACTGGGATGGGAACAAATCCCACAGGCATTGGGAAGGGAACAAATCCTTCCCCACCCTCACAGAGAACAGTTCCTTCCCAAGATCCCATCTAAATCTATCCTCTTTCAGCTTATTAAAGCCATTCCCTGTGTCCTGTCCCTCCACCCCTTGTCCCCAGTCCCTCCCCAGCTCTCCTGGAGCCCTTCAGGCTAAAAGAAATCATCTCCTGTGTGTCCTGGCAAGGAGCAAGAATTGAGGAATATCTGCAGGGCATTCTTACAGCTTGAGTGGATGGAAAATAAGAATGTGTTTAAAGAGAAAAAGTCTGGATTTTTCAGCCATGGCTTATCTGCTGGGAGACTGTCTGCTGTGGTCATAGGAAAAAGAAAAAAAGGGGGGGAAAAAAGCAGAGTTAGGATAAAATTGGTGGTCCCTGGAGAGGGTGTTATTGAGCTAACACTCGCTGGAGGAAACATGAGCGCAACTGTGTGAAAAGGATGAACAGCAGAGTTTGAATTTCAAAACCAATTGTTTTATGGGGAGAATGAACACTTCTAAATCCACATATTCTCCTGGGGAAATAAATACAGCTCGTGGCCTTGCAGGAATGAGAAGTTTATCTTTAATATAGCAAGGATTAAAAAAAGCAAAACCCTTTAAATTATAAACTGCTTTATTGTAGTGTTGTCGGTAAAATGAAACCGGGCAATTCCTTTCATCCAGGCTTTAACTGAGTGTTCACATGGCAGCTTTGAAAATACATTTTTTAAGTTCTGTAACTCACAACAAAAACTTCAGTACCAGAATTTCAGCTTCTTTATTCAAAACAACTTCACCCCCTGAACGTTGAAATTCTGGTGGCTGGACATAAAAAGAAGGATTTAAATATTTTTTGGTCTCATGGCCCTGAGGAAGCAGCAGTTGAGAGGAAAACTTGATTTTGGAGGGGAATGAGGAGAGGAATCTCTGCTAGTCCTGGGTCCGTCGAGGCAGGAATTCTTCTCATGACAAACTGCATTTTTGCCCAGAACTCAGCAGCCCCAGCCAGGATCCCAGTGGGGTTTGCAGGCACTGTGGGAAGTGCAGAATCCTGTGGCGAGGAGCAGTGGGGAAGCCCACGGTGGTGGTTTTGGCAGGGTAATTACCCTGAGCTGGATGTGGGGAGAGCAGCGTGGCCACAGCCGTGCAGGAAACTTGAGCAAGTGCTGGAGTGCGGAGGATGTGGAGCTCTGGCTGTCCCAGGGTGGCTGTCCCCAAGGTGGCTGTCCCCAGGGTGGCTGTCCCCAGGGTGGCTGTCCCCAGGGTGGCTGTCGTAGGGTGGCTGTCCCCAGGGTGCCTGCCCCAGGGTGGCTGTCCTAGGGTGCCTGTCCCCAGGGTGGCTGTCCCCAGGGTGGCTGTCCCCAAGGTGGCTGTCCCCAGGGTGGCTGTCCCCAGGGTGGCTGTCCCTGGGGTGCCTGCCCCAGGGTAGCTGTCCCCGTAGTGCCTGTCCCCAGGGTGCCTGTCCCCAGGGTGCCTGCCCCAGGGTGGCTGTCCCTAGGGTGGCTGTCCCCAGGGTGGCTGTCCCTGGGGTGGCTGTCCCCAGGGTGCCTGCCCCAGGGTGGCTGTCCCCAGGGTGGCTGTCCCCAGGGTGGCTGCTTGGTGCAGTGGCTGGCCAAGGTCTGCAATGTGCCCTGCTGTGGTTTCCAGCCCCAAAATTGGCATATTTCATAATGCAGGAGATGAAATTGGGCTATTTCCTGAGGGAATGGTGAAAGGAAATGCTGAGCAAAAGGTGAAGCGCTGCAAATCAGAGCCCCCTCTGCCACTTCTCCAAGTTCTGCGGTCAAAGAACACAAAAGGAGAAATGGCAAGGAAATGTTTTCCTTTTTTTCCTGCTTTTTAAGCTGATGTGATCCACTTGAACTGCTAGGTAAAAATTCAGGATTTCAAATATCCAGGTTTTATTTTCAGCCTGCTGCAAGCAGAGAGGATGTCCTGCCCTGAATGGAAAATAATCCTGATGGTGAGGGTGCCTGCCCTGTGAGTGCCTTCCCATCCCCTCTGTCCTGGGAGCACTTCCCCTTTTGTTTTAAGGAACTTTCAGCTGCCTCACATCACTGGCGTGGCAAAGTTGGTGCTTCCATAGGAGGAATATCAATCCCTTGTATCTCCAGGCTGGGGGAGAGCAGACAAGAGCCATGGGGCATTCCCACTGCTCTGGGAGGCAGAAATCCCAAAGCCCATGGGATTTGTTCCCTTCCCAATACCCGTGGGATTTGTTTCTTCCCAAAGCCCATGGGGTTTGTTCCCAATGCCCATGGGATTTTTTCCCTTCCCAATGCCCATGGGATTTGTTCCCAATGCCCGTGGGATTTGTTCCCTTCCCAATACCTGTGGGATTTGTTCCCTTCCCAGTGCCCGTGGGATTTGTTCCCTTCCCAATACCTGTGGGATTTGTTCCCTTCCCAGTGCCCATGGGAATTTTTCCCTTCCCAAAGTGCATGGGATTTGTTCCCATCCCAAAACCCATCGGATTTGTCCCTTCCCAATGCCTGTGGGATTTGTTCCCTTCCCAGTGCCCATGGGATTTGTTCCCTTCCCAGTGCCCATGGGATTTGTTCCCTGCCCACAGCACAGGGTTGGAATGAGATGATCTTTAAGGTCCTTTCCAACCCAAAACCCTTCTGGGATTCTGTGCTACCTCTGTCTCAGGGGACTCAAACACAGCTGTCCCCACCAGAATGCTCTGGATTTCCACAATATCCAAACACTGTTGATTTCCCTTGGTGCATTGAACACTTTTTGGGATTTGGGAATGTTTTGTGTTTTACCAGTTAATCAGTCAATTTTGGTCATCTTGCCGAGCTGTAGTTTTTTAATTGCTTTCATTGCTCGTGTTAATTGGTGCTTCCCTAGAGATGATTTTAATGAGCAAGCAGCACATTTTAAAGATGATGAGCACGGCCTGTGAACTCCAGAGGGTCTGAGCTCTGCACCCTGTGCTGTATCCTGAGCTCAGCTCTGCGAGGACACCTGGAGAAATTCTTCAGTCCTGGGAGTGGGAGCTGTACCTGTCCACCCTTACACAAACAGGAGAACATGATGAACAGAAGCAGAAAGATTCTCCCTATTTTTTTTCTAACCTTTTCATCTATATCTGCACAGTGAGTTTTTCCTTGACCCTCATTTGCATGTAAAACTATTTTTGCTAAATGTTCACGTGGAGACTTTTAAGCAGAAATCAGAATAGGTGATGGCAACAGGTTGGGTATAGAATTGGGAGCACCAAACCCGTTTAATATTTTGGAATTATTTCAGCAAAAAGAAGAGGATTTTTTAACATTAAGGTTTGTTCCTTTATGGAAACGATGTTGACAATGTATTTATTATTCCATGTAGATGTAGGGGTGTATATATTATATATAATTGCCTTAATCTCTTCCTTCTTGCTCTGGCCTGGCCTCTCTGGGACCTGGGTGTGCTTCAGAGATTCAGGAGCTGTCATCACACATTAAACAAAACTGTCAAATCCAGCGCTAGTTTCCAACAGCCTGGAACTGTTTGCAGATCAGTGAAGTTTTATTTCCCTGAGTTTTTCCAATCCTGAGCAGAGCAGTTTGTGTTTCACGTTGGGCCTCGGTTGTTCTCCAGACACCTCAGGAGAGGCCGTGAGTAACAAAACCTCCGAGTCTGAGCTGCCTCGCTAACTCTGCTTCATTTTCCCTCTCCGCTCGCAGTCCTTGCCGATAACCTGAAGTCGAACCCGGGAATTAAGTGGCAATATTTCAGCTCAGAAGAAGGCATTTTCACCGTGTTCCCAGCGCACAAGTTCCGGTGCAAAGGCAGCTACGAACACCGCAGCAGGTAGGATTCGCCTCCTCCCAACTTCCCGGGAAAAGCGCTGACGTTGGGTTCCCCAAGCCCTGATTTCATTCAGTGCTGTGCTTTGCCAAGTTGACAACATTCATGAGGAACTTCTAATGGAGTCCTTTGGGTTTCCTTAGGGCTGTTTTTTAAAGCACCAGTTTGCACTTCGAAGAAACTGAACTGAAATTCCGCACAGGGTCCTCACCGCTCCCGAATTAAATCAGCTGTAAATAGCAGTGACTTGGAAATTGCCAGTCAGCCTGCAGGCAAAATTTGACTTAAATTTGACTCCTACTTGACCCCTGTTAATGGAGCAGTGGACACATATTCTGCTGATTTGGCAGGTGCATCACTTTGGGAAGGATGAGACTGGAAAGGGCACATAGGAATGAGCATTTTTCCCCTGGTTCAGGTGGCACATCATGGATAGTAAGGAAGCAGCAGAGAAAATTTGCTTCCACTTAAAAAAAAAAGGAAAAAAAAAAAAGGATCAGCTGGTGGCAGGGTTTCCTGTCAGGGATTTCTGTTCCACAGACATGAAACCAAGCAGTTGAGGTACAGTATTTTTCCCTGATTTTTTCTGTCAGCACCATGGGATTGATGAAGGCTGAAGGGTAGGAAGATACAACAGCTTTAGTGTCTCTGGTCACACATTAATTAATTGTACCAGTTAATCAGTCTGGGCAGGGGCAGCAGCAGCACATCCAGGAGCCTTTTGGAGACACTAAGGAGGGTTTGGTTTCCTGTCAGGGATGAGCAATCAGAAGGTTACCGATGGTACCTTCTGTGGGTCATCAAAGCACAAAGTTCTGAGCTGGGCTGAGTTTTCTGTGGCCTTGGAAAGGTGTGGTGTGAAGAGGTGAGAGCTGGGCTGCCCCAGTCCTGCTCAGAATTCTGCCACTAAAACCATCCGTGATTTTATCCAAATCACTCAGTGTGGGCCACAGTACTTCCACGGCTAAATAAGGGATATCTTTTTGGTCGTGTTTACTTCAGAGGGTAGTTTGGGTGCATTAATTAGTTCATGCATCAGCATTTTGAAGATCAAAGGCCTGTTTGGGTTGCAGGTATTAATCCAGTGCAGAGCTGCAGGCTGTTCTGCAGTTAGGAACTGATTTGTGTCAGTTGTTTGCTGCACTGCCTTGTCTCAAACCTTCTGCATTTCCTCTTCCTGAGATTTCTGTGGCTGCCTTTGATACAGTAAAACTCAGATCCCAGAACTCTCACTTGACTGTAACTCATTTTGGGTCTGGACTAAAGAGGAAAGAGAGACTGGGCTTTTTTTTTAAATCCTTCCTCCATGCTGAGGATCTTCCTAATTTATTCCAGGTTGAAACCTTGGCGTGAGAGCTTGTGAACTCTTTCACACATCTCTCAGTACTGAGCTGGATCTGAAACCACTTCCCTGAGAACATCTTTTTTGGTGTTAGCACAGACGCACAGCAGCACCGAGAGCGCTCACTGTTACCTCACCTTGGGATGCAAAACCAGGCAGATCCAAGGGTGAGAGTCATCCCAGGTCACCAGGGACAGCCCTGCCTTGGCCAGGAGCCTTCTGACACCAGCCCAACGCCCTGGGCTGCTCAGCTCCTGCAGCTGCACAGGTCTTCACTTGTCCTGGCCCCAGCGCTACCCACAGTTCACGTGGGAGTGAAGCTCCCAGCATTTACCAGGAGGCGTTTCTTGCTTCCCAGAGCTTCCTTCAGACCTTGCTGTGAGCTGCTGCAGTGATCCCAAGCGCTGCTGCTGTGTAAGTGGAAGGGTTTATTCCTCACTGAAAGCACTTGCTGGGACAGAGAAAAAAGAACCTGATTTAGGTTAAAAAATTCAGAAAGTGGTGAGCATTTCTGTGCGTTCAGATTCTCAGCTGGCCCTTCCCGGTACAAGTTTTCATAAGGGCAGAAATTCCTGTTAGAATTCATTGTCTCTTTGTGGTTGTTTGCTGGGTTTTGTGAATTCCTGCCCATTTCCCCTGTGAGCACTCTGGGGGTGAGGAGCTGTGTGGTGACGCTGGTTTGGCTCTGTTCCTCCCCAGGCCCGTCTATGTCTCCACCGTCCGCCCTCAGTCCAAGCACATCGTTGTCATCGTGGACCACGGCGCCTCCGTCACCGACACTCAGCTGCAGATCGCCAAGGACGCCGCGCAGGTCCTCCTCAGCTCCATCGACGAGCACGACAAGGTGAGCAGCAGCTCTCCCTGCTCCGCAGCTCTCACCAAAGCGCTGTTTCCACAGGGAGCCCTGCGGGTCCGGGAGCTGCCTCTGACAGAGCCTCGAGCTCGCTCCGGGACCTTCCTGCTGCAGGGAAACATGTGGGGGTCTGCAGCCTGGGAAAAAGGGAAACCCCACTGATCTGAGGCAAAACCTTTTACCTGAGTAATCTTTAAAGGCTCGTCCACCTCAGCAGAAATTTAGTGATGGTCAACAGGAAGAGGAACCGTGCTCCAAGCATGACACCTTCTCAAATCCCAGATTGCTTTGAGCAGCTCATTTCACCTCTGAGCCTCCCTTTTTGCCTTGTGAAAGTGGAAATTGTTTATTCTCCTGCAACACTGGGGTGAGCTGAAACATAATCAGTCTTTGGGAGGTTCACAGATAATTATGGTACTGAGAAGTCTGGGTTTGATTTCTTGCTCTGGTACTCATTTGGCAGTGAGAAAGTCACTTCACCTGTCATTTTTTTCAGTACAAACAACCAGGGACCCATAAACTGCTTCTGTAACAAGTCTCCAGTTTGGTCTCTACTTTTAGTAACTCTCTGCTGGTGGAACCTTGATCGTTCTTTCTGTTTGGGTTTTCTTTTATGAGTAGGAAGAGTTTCAGGTAAATCAAATTGAAGAACAGCTGATGATAATCTCTGCCTTAAGTCTTCTCATGAATATGATGGGAAAACTTGCAACTTTGTGCTTTTAAAGAGATTTAACATGGCAAAGTAATCTCATATTTCAGCAGAATTAAAAGCACTTAAATTTAAGTGTCAGAAGTGTTTATGGTAATACAGAGAACACATTTAAGACACCTACTCCTTGGACAGTAGCTCAGTGGTTATAAAACCTGTTGCACAGGTATCTCACTCCTGCTGAATTCCGTGCGTGTCTTGCCTCAGCCGTGCTCCCTAATGAAGTTTGTCTCTCAATTAATGAGCCTGGTGTGTTAGATGTCATTAAGGCACAGTGGTAACACTCGCATTAAGTTATTGACAGGAAAAGCTCATGGGACAGTTGCCTTGCTTTGACTCACATGTTCAAACAACAAAATGCTCCAAGCATGACACTTTCTCAAATCCCAGATTGCTTTGAGCAACTCATTTCACCTCTGAGCCTCTCTTTTTGCCTTTTGAAGGTAGAAATTATTTTTTCCTTTATTGGAATTACTGGGACAAGTCCTTGGAGGGATTGTTTATTTTTTTCATCTCTCTGGGCACTCCAGGCTTTCCTGGAAATGCTCTCTGCTGGAAATGCTCTCTGTCAGGCTTTCCTGGAAATGCTCTCTGTCAGTTCTCCGTGGCCCACTCAGCCCCTGCCCAGAGCAGAGCATTAACCCTTGCGTGGGAGCAGAGTGGAGCTGCCCCTGCTGAGAACCGGAGCCCAAACTCTCTTTCCCTCAAATTCCCCGTAATCCTTTGGAAAGCTGACAGATTCATGCCTCAAGCATTTCATTCCCACACTCAAGTTCTAACCCCACCGCGTGTCCTGGGCTGGCTCCTGGCTGTGTGGGAGCCCTGGGTGTGCAGGCGGTGACGGCGCTGTCCCTGGCAGATCTCGGTGCTGACGGTGGCGGACGCGGTGCGGACCTGCTCCCTGGACCAGTGCTACAAGACCTTCCTGTCCCCTGCCACCAGCGAGACCAAGAGGAAGATGTCCACCTTCGTCAGCAGCATCAAGGCGTCCGACAGCTCCACGCAGCACGCCCTGGGCTTCCAGAAGGCTTTCCAGCTGCTCCGCAACACCAACAACGGCACCAGGCTCCAAGGAAGTAAGCCAGCCTCGTGTTGGGCAGTCCTCATGGCTGCTGGGCCTTGCCAATGTTTTATTTCACATTCTCGCTTTGGCACAGGGAGTGTGGTGTGTGGAATGTTAAAATAAAAAGAGGGGAGGGAGCACATTTTTGTTAAGGAGCGTTTCCTTGGGCTGGAATCCACATGAGGGTTTGAGGATTCACTCGCTGCCTCACCTTTGTTTTGAACCAAAATATGAAAATGCAGGATTGGGCTGATACTGAGTTATCTCCCAAATCTGAAGGGGGGGAAGGAGGCTTTCTGAGGAAAATTGCTGTTTCTGTAGGTTCATTTCATTATTGCTGGGACATTTTCATATGGATAATGTGCCAAACTGGAATCCTGTGAAGTGGCCCTTGCTTCTCAAGGAATGGGTTTTGTGAGAATGCCAGTTGTGGGTGGTATTTTATGGGACACAAAGCTATCCTGGCCTCATTTTCCTTCATCTCAGAATACCCTCCTGAACTTTGCATACTCATTATGAGCTTTCCCCTTTCCAAAACTGGGTTTTTTCTGGGTGTTTTTTGTTATGAGGATGTGGTGAAAGACGTGGAGAAGATAGATGTGAAATGGAGCAGCATGTTTGCATGGCAGGCAGCTGTGGAAGGCAAATGCTGTGCTCTGAGTGCTCCTTGGATTTGATTGTGGCAGTGCCGTGGCAGGGTGGAGGGAACAGCCCAGGAATTATTCCAAGAACATCAGCTGAGGAGTATTGCAGCATCCTCCTGCATATTCCCCATCCCTGCAAGTGGCCAAGGCTTGGATGTGATGGGGCTTGGAGCAGCCTGGGGGAGTGGAAGGTGTCCCTGCCCATGGCAGGGGTGGAATGAGGTTTAAGGGCTTTAAGGTCCCTCCCAACCCAAACCATTCCATGTATCGATGATTTTGTATTTGGCGCTATTTTTATGTTAGGATTAGAAGTTTTGGCATATTCATACTTCACTAGGTTTCATATCAAACAACTGTTTGGGGGCACAAGCACAGAAAGTTAAAATGAAAGTGCTTTGGATTTAGGTTTTCTCTCCACGTTAAAGATTGTGAGGACCTCATGTGTGTATAACAAATTTCAGAATTCCGGGGGTGAGCCACAATAGGTTTGAGAAGAGGATGTTTATAAAACATGTCTCATTTTCTTGTAAATAATCTTTTCATCTTTTTGAAAAAGAAAAACAAACCCCCACAAAAAAATCTCCTTCGTTTCACTGTTAATTTTCTAACATCCTATTCCCGGAGAACAATGTGTGGGTGTGTCAGGGAAGCTGTTGGATATAGCCTCAGCCCCAAATTCACACTGCAGAGCCTGAAGGGAGAGCTGTGCTGCTGAACACGTCTGGATTTCCTGCTTCAGTTCTTACTGTGGTCCTGCTCAGCAGATCCCCATCCCAAAGTGGGACAAAATGCCCCAAAAGCTGCTTGCTCTGGGCCCTAATGCAGATCTAGGGCTGGCTCGTGTTCCTGCTGGCAGCAAAGCTTTTAGGCTGCAGGACCATGCCTGGCTGCAGATAGAATAGCTGTGCTGTGGCCTGGGAAACACAGCAACAATTTTCCTTAAGCCCCACCCAGAGCTGCTTTAATACCTGGCTTTGCTTTTTTCCCTAGTTTTAGCCCTGAGAAAAAATTAGGTAGAAAATCTGCCAAATTAACAGCACCTCTTGTTTGTGTTCAGATCCAATTTTGGCTGAAATTCTGCTGAAGTCCTGATGTGCGAGTCAAAGCATTGATAGCTATTTAATAAACCAGCAATCCCCCAGAAAATCCAGGTGAAACAAGAAAGTTGGGCTGGGGCCACCTCAGCCCAGTGCTTTGGGATAGCTGTGGATGATCCCAATCCACTTCCTCATTATAAACACAGAGCACTTCCAGCACTGAGATCAGTGGGATTGAACAGGTTGGGGAGTAAGGTCAGGGCTGTGAATTGATGTGTTCAAGGGCTTTGGGGCAGGACTTTGGCCAGGAGCATCCTCAGCCTGGAAAGAGTGTTCCAGGGGAAGGGTGAGGAGCCAGGGCACATTCCCAGGCTGTCCCCTCTGACCTGCTCCCTACGAAGGCATCCTGGCAGCTCGGGAACTGTAGGATGGGAGCAGAGCAGAGGGGCAGGAGGTGAAACCTGCAGGGTTTTGACCTTTGTGGAGCCTTTTCCGTGGAGTTGGAGCTGCTGCTGCAGGTGCTGGAGCCACACACTCCTGCCTGGAGGAGAGAAGGCTCCAGGGAGACCTTAGTGCCTAAAGGGATCCAGGAGAGCTGGAGAGGGGCTGAGGATAAGGGATGGAGGGACAGGACACAGGAAATGGCTTCCCATGGCAGAGGGCAGGGCTGGATGGGATCTTGGGAAGGAATTGTTCCCTGGGAGGGTTTGAGGCCCTGGCACAGGTGCCCAGAGCAGCTGTGGCTGCCCCTGGATCCCTGGCAGTGCCCAAGGCCAGGCAGGACAGGGCTTGGGACACCCTGGGACAGTGGGAGGTGTCCCTGCCATGGCAGGGGTGGCACTGGATGGGCTTTGAGGTCCCTTCCAGCCCCACCCGTTCCATGACTAAACCCAGAATGTGCCTGTGGGGTGTGCTCAGAGCAAGCCCTGGTGCCCCTGGGTGGTTGGTGGGCACCAAACCAAAGAGAAGTTCGGTAATTAAAAACCAAAGGCTGTAATCCACGAGGCTGCAGTGTGTTCATCCCCTGGAGAGGGCTGTGGGTCCCTGGATGAAGCTGCTGGGGGCAGATCTCAGGGCTCTGATGCACTCTGCTGTGTCTGTGATTCTGTTATAGACACTGACATGGTCATCATCTACCTCTCGGCTGGGATCACATCCAAGGATTCCTCTGAAGAGGATAAAAAAGCCACTCTGCGTGTCATCAACGAAGAGAACAGCTTCCTCAATAACTCAGTGATGATCCTCACCTACGCCCTCATGAACGGTGAGAGAGGGCTGTGCTTCCCAGGGCATGGAATTCCCTTTCCTGGCACAGCCCAGCTCATTTGTTAAACTCATTCCAGGATAATTCCAGGCCTTACTGGGGGCAGATTTTGGCATGTTTAATCCAGATGCTGCTGCTTTGGTATTTATAGCTGTGCCACAGATCCTTGTGTGTCCCCGTGCAGCTGCAGGGATGGAAAGGATTGTGGCTTGGATTGTCCCAGCTGAGTTCAGTTTGATAATGACTGCAATGGAAACCTTCCTGCTGCTGCCTGGGTCCCTGGGGCAGCAAACTGGGAGCGACTGGGGCTTCACTGCCAGGGAGGGTATGGGAGATCAAACCCGGCCTGAAATAACTGAGAACCTGGGAGCCAACCTGAGAGTGAAGTTAAACATGAAAATCACCCATCCATCTTCCAGAAGAGCATTTTCAGCACGAAGGCAGTTTGTTGTATTACTGAAAATAGCCAAGGAAATGAATGTTTAGCCTCATGAATGATTTGGTTGTAAATTTAAATACTCATTTGAGACTCGGGCGTGCAAAAGGCTTTGATTTGCGTGCAGGAGTGGAGCCTGGGCCTTGTGTGAAGTGTGAAACTGGAATGTTTAAGCTGGAGAACAAAGCCTGTTACCTGCAAGGGCAGAGGATTCGCTGCTGGTCCTGTCTGTGGGCGAGCCCCCTGCGGAGAACAAAGAGCTGTCCTGTGGATTTATGGGGCACACAGGGCTTTGTTCCAAAGGCTTTGTTTAAAGTGGGGATGTGAACGGCATGGCACATTTTTGCACTGTGCAACAGCATGGGAAAGGCAACCTCACTAAATTTTGTGTTAGGTAATTAATTTTTCTCAAACCAATCTTCAAGCACTTTACCACTTAAGTAAGAATATAAAATTTTCAGGAGGAGAAGAGGATGGGTGATTCTGATTTTATTTGCAGTCCTTAGGGGTAGGACACAGAAGCCTTGGTGGCAGTGCAGCTTGTTTTAGCTGTCCCCTGTGTTTTGTGCCCCTGCCCTGCGTGGCGCAGAGGGGGTGACAGGGCTGAAGGAGCTGGCGTTCCTGCGGGACCTGGCGGAGCAGAACTCGGCCAAGTACGGCGTGCCCGACCGCAGCGCCCTCCCGGTCACCAAGGGCAGCATGATGGTCCTGAACCAGCTCAGCAACCTGGAGACCACCGTGGGCAGGTTCTACACCAACCTGCCCAACAGGATGATCGACGAGGCCGTGTTCAGCCTGCCCTTCTCGGATGAGATGGGGGATGGTGAGTGCTCGCTCTGTCAAACCAGCAGAGATCGGTTCCCTTTGCTTGCATAGCCCCAAGTACTCTGTGATCCTACAAGATTTAGGGTTTTTTATGTGTGTTCCAAGCCTTTTAGCCTGTGGGTTTTCATCTGCTGAAGGTCTAGTTATGGAAGAAAGGGGGACCAAGACAAGGAGTCGACAGAGTTAGTTTGGATTCTTAGGGTGAAATCTGTTCTTACGTGGGAGCACATTCACAACATCCATCATTTCACCTGTGGAGAGGAATTCCTTGTTCTGGAGCTTGGCACGGCAGCCATGTGAGGCTGGGGGGAGAGCAGCACGGAGCCAGCCTGCAAATGGCCCAGGGAGAGATTGTCAATTCGCTCTTGTCCCAGGCTGTTCACCCTCAGCCCTTTGGCTCCTGCACCCCTGGGCTGTTCTGAGCCCCAAACCACATTTAAGGTGCTCTGAGCCAATCTGACTCACAGCAGAAACTCCTCCTGGTGTCCCCCCCTCGGTGCTGAGCTCTGTTGCTGCTCTCTCCCAAAGCCATGCCCAGGCACAGTGGAAATGGGAGCAGCCAAAGGGTTGGGAAAGGTGCATTGGGAAGGTTTGTCCTACACAGATTTCAGAGGGCACTTAAAGGCTTCTACGTGCAAATGAATTTGATGTTGGGTTGAGGGAAGAGCTGCTGAGTTTCCTAACAGTGGTAGAGAAAATAAGAGTAAGAAGGTATTGCAGAGTTCTCACCTCAGGCATGAGGTACATCCCAAACCGGGTAATCATGGCTGGGATTCCCAGTGCTGTGGCAGTGCTGGGATTTAGTTGAGCAGAGATTTAATATTCTGATTATGTAATTAGAAGAGCAGCAATTCATCCCAATTGTTGCTGTACAACTTCCTTCCTTTTCCATCCTGTTTTTTAATGATCTTAAATTCTGTTAAATGAAGAAAATACACTGTTGGCTTTTCAAAAAAATTTATTTCTTCTCTGTAAGGAATCCACCTGGAGACTGACAGCCTTCCAAACATTAATTGTGGTGCGTGTTTTAATAAGTTGATTAATACACTTCAGGTCATTGTCAGAAACAGATTAATTAGGGAGAGTGGCTGACAACAGGCAGACACGACTGAAACCCTGCTGAGCTTCCCTGGCCATATTCCAGCACGGAATAGACACAAAATTTAATTGTGTAACTTTTCAAAATGCTCTGATTCCTCTAAAAATAATTAACGAGATAATGTGGCTGCTGGATTTATGGGGTTTCTCTCCTCGCAAGGCCTGATAATGACTGTCAGCAAACCCTGTTACTTCGGGAACCTCCTGCTGGGAATCGTTGGAGTCGATGTCAATCTTGCCTATATCTTGGAAGATGTCACCTACTACCAGGACTCCTTGGGATCCTACACCTTCCTCATTGACAATAAAGGTAATTTGGGCTCAGATCGTCCCCTCGAGTCCCGCTGAGCTCAGGAACCACCAGTTCTGAATTCTCATGTCTCTGAGTAGTCTCTCAGTAATGAATGATAATATTTTATTAAAAGTTTCACTGCATGTTGTTGGTTAGTTTTGCCTGAGATTTGCAGGAGATTTCAGGTGGATTCATGACTTGGAATTCCTGTCCTGGAGTTCTGACTTGGAAACTCTTGTAGGGATTTCCTATACCTGTGGCATCCAAGGTTTTCTGGGAGAGAGGGAAAACTGTGTAAATGTGTGTGCCCAGCTCTTTTCCTCTGATCCAGCTTAATTGATTGCTTCATTTTTCAAGCTGGTTTTCATTTGCACCCCCTTTGATGACAAATCGTTTGGTCACTGTCATCTTTTTCCAAAATTACATGTAATTACTGCATATTAATTCTATGTAATCACTGTCTATTCTTTTATTCTTTTTTCCCCTACAAATTCCCACCCTGGGCTCAGTCCTTCAGTGCACCCCACGTTTGGGGTTGTGTGTTTGTTTTTTAGGGTACACTCTGATGCACCCCTCCCTGACCCGGCCCTACCTGCTGTCCGAGCCTCCCCTGCACACGGACATCATCCACTACGAGAACATTCCCAAATTCGAGCTGGTGCGCCAGAACATCCTCAGGTGAGGCTCTGGGATGTATCTCCCAACATCAGCAGCACTGCAGGTGTTTCTAGAGGAGTTTTAGGGGAATATAAGGTAAAATTCCTTTTCCTACAACATCTGGATATTTGGATTTTCCCCCTGGTTTGGTTTTCCCTCCAGCTTTCTTCATTTGTTATGCAGAGTTTCCCAGCTGATCTGGGGAATATACCTTCTAATCTCTCCCTCCCCTGTCAGGAAGATTTCCTGCTATTTGGTCTGGGTTTTTCTTTATCCTTTGTCTTATCTGACTATTTTTGAGCTCAAAATGTGGGGGTGCACAAGTGCATTTTCAACAAACAAACCTTTCTTCACCAAGCACAAACAACAGTTAAATCCTTCCATTTTTATCATAATTTTATAAATATACAGCAGAAGGATTTTACTTAAGTCCTCGTAATTTTGCTGAGTGTTTAACAAACTGCTGGATGTTTTATCTCTCACTGCAGCATTCCCTTGGGCAGTCAGATCATCACAGTTCCCGTGAACTCCTCGCTGTCCTGGCACGTCAACAAGCTGAGGGAGATTGGGAAAGAGGCCTACAACGTCAGCTACGCCTGGAAAATGGTGAGGAAAACAAGTGTGGGATGACAGGGAGGGAGCCTGTGCCTCTGCTGCTCTCCTTCCTTCAGTTTGGAAACACCTGAGCACTAATCTTGACCCGGGGATTAGGATGGAATCTGAGGTTAAACATAATCCAAGTGAATTCGCTGATGCCAGAAATCATTGGTTACTTTGTGCCAACAAACTCAAGAAGGTGCTTGTAAATCATTTCACAGTATTAGGTTAAAGCCAAGCTAAAAGATTAAGCTGAGCAGTTTGAAGAGATTATATCTGTCATTGTTTAACAGAAATTCACACAGAAGGGTGTCTGGGGCTTATTTTCTAATATTGTAATGCGGTGTTTAATATCAAACTCCCTTTGCAGAGCAGCTGGGACACTCCAGGTTTGCTGCTCTGGTGTGTTAGAGGGTCCTTGAAATATCCAAACCAGCGAAACATGGCACAGGCAGCACACCATTGAGAGTGGGAATAATAAAATCCATTTGGGAGTGGATTTGTTTGTACTCCGCATAAAGGGAACACCAATGTGTGTCCAGCAATTGGGAACCTGCAGCCTCTCCTCTGTTAATGACAATCAGTATCCAACGGAACAGTGTTAGAATTTGGAACAGTGTTAGAAACTATTGCTAATTGAGCCACAAAATGAAGGTCTTATTTAGTTTTGGGGAAAAATAATTATTATATTTTTATTTTGTGTGTTAACTATGGAAAAGTGGATTTTGCACAACTTAGAGGCTCTGCTACTCAGCAGCTCTGTCCATCCTCCCCCCTTTGGCTCGGGGTGCTGACGTGCTGCTGTTCGCAGGTGCAGGACACGTCGTTCATCCTGTGCGTGGTGGTGATCCAGCCCGAGGTCCCCGTGAAGCAGCTCAAGAACCTGAACACGGTGCCCAGCAGCAAGCTGCTCTACCACCGGCTGGACCTGCTGGGCCAGCCCAACGCCTGCCTGCACTTCAAGCAGCTGGCCACGCTGGGTGAGGGCTCCAGCCTGGCCTGGGGACACAGGGACGCTCGGGGGCACGGGGAAACCCCAGCAGGGAGTCCGAGCTGTGCCCATCCCCACCTGTCCCAGCTCTGAGTGCCAATCCAGGGATTCCTTGGGCACCACCAGGGGTGGGCACTCCAAACCAGTCCCAGTCCTGAGCACCTTTTCCATGGAGAAACTCCTCCTGGTGTCCCCCCTGAGCCTCCCCCAGCACGGTCACACCTCCTGCGTGTTCTGGCAGCACAAAGTGAAGCTCTTCTCACAAGAATGGGAAATTGTCTTCCCTTGAGAAGCTTTTATCTCCAGGGCTGATTTTCCCATCAGCTCTTCCCAACTCTTCCTGGTCCCAGGGACCTGGTCAGTGCCAAGCACTTCCCAGAACCACAGGAGAGGCTGAGCTGGGTCCCACAAGCATCACCAACTCCAGCTCTGCAGAGAATGGCCCTTGCAGGGATTGAATCCATAACTTTGTTTGATTTGGGTTTAACCAATCAATTCACCTCTTACAAGATAAATGAGTGGGGCTGCTCATCTCAAGTAGGAGATAAATGCCCTGTGAGCCCAGCAGGGTCCCTGGCAGCGCAGGGGGGAAATCAGAGATGTCTCACCAAGCTTTAATCAGGTCCTCTCCTGGCTCTGAACAACCTCCCTGACCAGGAACAGAGTAGGGTGAAGTCCCAGCCAGTCGTGCAGGATGCTGCTGCTCTTTTTTCCCTTGGATTTATGGAAGTTTTTCACTGCCAAAAGCATTTAATACCATCAGAGTCAGAAGTTAAACCTGTTGGGGAGAGGGAGAACTTCAGTGCTGGGATGGTTTCCAGACCCTCCTCACCTGCTAAAAAATTCTCAGGTTTTGATAAGTTCAAGTGGTTCTGCTCTTCCTGACTAATTTCAAACACTGCTGGAAAAAAGGGAGAGTCTCCCTGGAGCTCCAGTGTCCGGAAAGGATGGAGAACTTAAAACCCAGAACATATCCCGAGGACAGAGGGGTTTTACATAAACTTCCTACATTGCAATCTGTCATACTTAGGAAAAATCTTGGGTGGTCCCTAAAATCTGCATTAGAAGAAGTTCTGAATTAAACACTTCTGGTTTTAGCAGGGTTTGGAGGTCTCAGAGTGAATTAGTGGCACAGTTGTGAGATTTTTCTTAGCCCTTTGTGGCCCTGCAGTTTAACTCAGTGAGATCAGACCGGAGGAGGGACCTGACAAACCTATGGAAATTGCTTGGCCAGTTGTTTAAAACACAGGGATTTTTCTTTCTTTAATGTGGTGGCTAGTCCTGATTATCTTATATCCAGAAAGACAGAAACGGAAAATATCCCAAAAATGCAGTACTGAGCTGTCAAGTGGAAAAACTTCATGCAAAGCAAAATCAGAACATTTGGTCTGGGGAGCAGATGAAGGATCGCAGTGGAAGTTTGGAGGTGGGGACTGCAGCACATGTGTGGGGATGTGTTTTGGAGGAATGTGACTAAAAGCAGAACACTTCACATGCTGCTCTGGAGTTTTTCCTCTGGAGACCGTTCCACACAGGGAATTTGGGTTCCGTGGGTCAAATACTCAGTAAAGATCTTCTCAACCTTCAGCCCTGTATCATCATCATCATTTCTCTTTTTAAAAAGAAAAAGCTGTCTGGTTTGGCAGATTTTGCATGATGAAAGTTTACTTTTTAGTTTGTTCTGAAAATCACTCCAGACAGCTGCACTTTTATTGAGGAGTTCCCCTTCTGCACTTGGAATTCTCCAGATGTTCATTCTCTGGAACTGAAAATGCTCATTTTCATTTTCCTCTGGGATATCCAACCTAAACAGGATACTTAATTTCTTCTTTAGCCCCTAATCTTTCCTTAAGGGAAAACAGCTTCTGTAATCTTAGAAAAAGTAGTAATTTAGAAATTATGGAGACTTTGAGAACAAGAGCATTAAGTACCAAAGGACACACAGAGATCAGAGGAGGTGGGCTGATGTTTTGACTTCTGTGTTTTGAAGCAAAAAGGGGAGGAGTTCATGTGCAGCGTGAGTTTAGTCAGTGCCTGGGTGGAAAAATCCGCATTTCTGCCCTCCCTCCCAGTGCAGAGTGCCCTGAAGGAGTTGGGCACTTTGTGGGAGAGCAGCAGAGTCATCATTCCTTCCCCAGGGTCAGGGACCCTCCCGTGCTGCGATCACCCTCAGTGTGCAAGATGCCAATTCTTTCTGCTTTATTCTTAACCCATTTTCATTCTGTGTGTGTCCCCGCAGAGAGCCCCACGGTGATGCTGTCTGCAGGCAGCTTCTCCTCGCCCTACGAGCACCTGAGCCAGCCCGAGACCAAGCGCATGGTGGAGCACTACACAGCCTACCTGAGCGACAACACGCGCCTCATCGCCAACCCCGGCCTCAAGGTGGGCACACGGCCACCCCTCCTGTCCCACTCCTCGCAGAACCCCCCAGGGTTGCGTTGGGAGGGACCCTGAAGCTCATCTCGTGTTGCCGAGATGTTGTGGAAGCTCCTGGGTAAATCAGGCAGCCAGCACACACAAGATGGCAGAGAGAGAGACATTTATTTACAGTTCTTTCTTATATATGCATTAATAGTCTAACAATTATTGGTTGACAGTTTTCCACCACCCAAGGGGATTGGTTGGAGTCCTACAGCACCCAGTACCAAAACAGAAGATGGGAAAGAGCAAAGAATTCAACTTATCTCTATTCCCCATGAGAAAGAGGAGAAAACCTTTTAGAATAGTGCATCCACAGTCTCATCCACCCCTGCCATGGGCAGGGACCTTCCCCTGCCCCAGGCTGCTCCAGCCTCGCCTTGGGCACTGCCAGGGATGGCACAGCCGCAGCTCTCCTGGGCAGCCTCACCCTCCCAGCCAGGAACTCCTTCCCAACATCTAATCTAAGAGTGCAGAGAGGAGCTGCTTATCAAATCACAAAGTGGAAGCTGCACTAAATTCTTAGCAGAAACACCTTTGTGTTCTTGGGCACATAAATGAGAAATCTCTGTTTGATGTGCGAGCAGCACATGACTTTTATTTACTCCGAGTAAAAAAAAACCAAACTAAAAGCCACAGAGATAACCCCACCAACATTTCACTGGAATAATCTGCTTGGAATGTGTGGTGTGAGAAGCCCTGAACCAACTAATTGAGTTTGGATGATCCCGGTGGCTCTGGGGGAGCTCTGTGATCTCCCCGAGAGCTGCGGAGCCGTGCCAGCGCCGCCTTTGTTGTGCAGTTCTCAGTGCGGAACGAGGTGATGGCGACGAGTCACGGCACGGATGAATGGATGACCCAGATGGAGATCAGCGGCCTCAACAGCTACATTGTGCGGCGTTACATAGCAACCCCCAACGGGGTGCTGCGCATCTACCCCGGCTCCCTCATGGACAGAGCCTTCGATCCCACCCGCAGACAGTGGTGAGCGCTTAGGGTCCCTTGGCAGAGCTTCGGATCCAGGGGCAGCACGGGAAATGTTTCGTGTTGATTGCGTAGCCTGAGGGGTTTTTGGGTTTTGTTTTTAATTTGGTTAATATATTATTGATGTGTTAATATAATTAATAATTATATAATCGTATATTATCTACAACTGGATATATTATAATTATATATAATTCTATTATCAATTATATTATTAATTATAATTAAATAATTAATATATAAATATTAA
>VZRL01002179.1:94901-115116 GCA_013397895.1 Origma solitaria
TGGTTAATAATAATAATAATAATAATAATAATAATAATAATAATGATAATGATAATAATGATAATAATAATAATTTACGGCCCTAAAAGCCTTTTCCCTTTCCCCCTCTCTGCAGTGCTCAGATGTCCTCAGGACACTCCGTGGCCGTGATGGGCATCGACTTCACCCTCAGATATTTCTACAAAGTCCTCATGGACCTGCTGCCAGTTTGTAACCAAGATGGGGGGAACAAAATCAGGTAAAGC
Source organism: Origma solitaria (assembly GCA_013397895.1). NCBI lineage: Eukaryota > Metazoa > Chordata > Aves > Passeriformes > Acanthizidae > Origma > Origma solitaria. The sequence continues at coordinate 95,147 of VZRL01002179.1, forward strand.
TGCTCCTGCCAGGCACAAAAGAACTAAAATTTTTGTTTTCTTTACCCAGATGACCCAGAGGTTGTTCCCAACTTCATTTATCCAAGGATTCTGTTACTTTCAGTGTGTGTTCTCTGATTTCCAGCAGAACTTGTGCTTGTCCTTCTCATAAAGATTATGTGGATGTTTTTGTTATTCCAGATCAAACTGCCATCAGCTAAATAAACAGTCTGCAGGATTACAAAAGCAGGAGATAGCAGATTTGATTTGATTTCTTTGGTTATATTTAGACTTCTTTGAAATTCTGGGTAAAAAAGCCGTTCTTTATTAAATGAACACACTTCCCAGTTCTTCTGTTTGTTTTAATTTCACCTATTTAGTTCCTGTGAGCATGTAAGAATTATACAGGATCTCAGTTATTTTAACTCCAATTATTAAAATACACTTGGGGGATGTTTTTCTCCGAAATCCACAGCACAGCCTAAGCAGAAGAAGTCTGGTTTCATCTGGAGTATCCAATTTCAGTCAGACCCCTGCGTATCTGAATTGTTCCTTTTCTGAAAAGTCATGTGGGGGTGGGATAAGTTCTGGTTTGGATCTGGAGTAACTTGATAACGTGGTTTGGGCATTGCTGTTGGTTCTTTGTTTGTTTTGAAACCTTAAATTTGGGAAGGGAAGTGGTTTGCTGTCATCCTCCCAGTTCTTGTCTGGTTCGGGTATTTTTCTATATATTTTATGGTGCATAAAAAAATAAAACCAAATCAGGATTTCTGGTTTGGCATCGCTCCCTCCCAGTACAAACTGCTGCTGATCAGCAAGGTCAGAGGCTTTACTGTGTTCCTACATTCCCTAAATGAGGAATTTTGAGGCTATTGCTCAGTGTTGGACCATTCTGATGGAGAAGTTGGGTCCAGTGCTTCCAGTCTGTGCATAAATGCAGGTTTTTGGGGTTTTTGGTGTACCTCTCCGAAGGTTTTTCTGTCAGGAAAAAGAGCAAACACCACATCCCTCCGTGTGTTTCTAATTCAAAACCCCCCCAAAAAAAATCCAGGTTTTCCTCTGAAGAGCACAGAGGCTTTCCCTGCTCTCTGCTCCCCCAGCTGCTGTGGGTACCCAACAGATCCCACGGGAATCCCATGGAAAATCCCACGGAAACCCCGGATCCAGCCGGATCCCGCTGGGCCAGGGCCATGGCTGCCACCCCGCAGAGCTTTTGGGAACATCCCGTGGGGTTTGAGCCTCCCCATGTCCCTTCTGTGGTCCCTGGTGTCGGTGCCATCGTGGGGCTCCTGCGCCTTCCCCAGCGCTGCCGTCTGCGGCCGTGGGAGCAGGAGAGGGGAAAAGGCACAGACTGAGCTGCCTGGATCCTGGATGGACACTGATCCCAATGGGAACAGGAGAGGGGAAAAGGCATGGGCTGAGCTGCCTGGATCCTGGAGGGGACGCTGATCCCAATGGGAACAGCTCCAAAGGGAAAAGGCACAGACTGAGCTGCCTGGATCCTGGATGGGACACTGATCCCACACAGGACACTGATGGGAACAGCTCAGACGGGAACAAGAGTCATTTATCCCCCCAAAATCGAATTCTGAATGGGGAGGGCATTAAAGGAGAGTGTGAAATCTCTCTTTAATTAGTCACATAGTAAATTAATAAACTATTAAAGCTTCCCAAGATCATTAGGCTCTGTTCATTTCTGGATCTTCCCCAACCAGACAATGCACTGATGGCTTTTCCTTTCTGCTTTTAATCAGCTCTGTTTTCAGCTCCTTGATGGCCCAGGCTCTCTGGAGCAGGAACAGATGGAAAAGCTTCAGGGAAATACCCAACACATTCTTTAGAGACATTTTGCAGCGGGTTTGTTTCGTGGCCCTGTTTAATGGAAACCTTCAGAAGTCCTTTAGGACCGTGTTTTATTTCACCCCTGAAGCCCAGGGAGGTCTAGCAGAAGGCTCTTGCTGTGTTTTTGGGGCAGGTGCTTCATCATGGAGGACAGGGGGTACCTGGTGGCACACCCGACGCTCATCGACCCCAAGGGCCACGCGCCCGTGGAGCAGCAGCACATCACACACAAGGTCTGGCAACTTTTCCTTATTCCTGCAGCCCCTCATTTCTGAGCTGCTGTTCATGGCTGTTCCAAAGGCATCAAATCCTGCCTTTCCCACTTAGGAGCCTCTGGTAGCAAACGACATCCTGAACCACCCCAACTTCGTGAAGAAAAACCTCTGCAACAGCTTCAGCGACAGAACCGTGCAGCGCTTCTATAAATTCAACACCAGCTTAGTGGTGAGCGTGTTTTTCTATCTGATTTTGCTTTTGAATGTACTTTGGTTGGGTTGGGTTTCTTTGGTGGAAGCACAAGTCCGTGCCAGGCTCAGCAGGCGGGGCTGGGAGCCAGCCCCGCATGTGGCTTGGCCTCCGTTCGCCTCTCCAAACACCAACCCAGCGATCCAGGCTGCCCAAACGGAGCCCACCGACATCCAGGGGTTAGGGATGGGATCCTGGCCCGGCGTGGCTGCTGTCTGCTGGGTCTCAGCCAGCAGGAGCAGCACCAGGGCACTTTGCTGTCGCTGGGTGAGGATTTTCCAGCGATGCTTGGGGTGTTTTGCTTCGGATCTGACCAGCGTCACGTCCTCCTGTGAGGTCTCTGAGAACTTACCCTTAGGAGTCCAAATAAATCCATTTAATGATGACCATTCCCAGGCTGCCATTTGTGAGATGAAATCTTTGGTGTCCTGCACACTCCGTGCTCCCCATGGATCGTGTGTGAGCTTCCTCTCGTGAGGAGTCCAAACCAGGGGCTGCCATCCCTCACAGAGCCACAGATCCACCCTGGCAAAATCCCTCCGGAATTATTCCAAAGCTGTTACACTCTGTGGGAGAAGCTGCTCTTGAAATACTAGTTTTCAATTATTACTGGGAGGAGAAGGTGGGAAATGATTGGAAAATATTTGCAAGTCGTGTCAGAATCCATTCATTTATGTCAGGTTGGCTTAAACATTTTCCCCACACTTGGAATGCCAAGTGGGAAGTGTTTTATTGGGAAGGAAGTTGTGTAGGATGGAGCAGAAGCTTGCAAAAAGGAATCAGGAAGGAGTCTGCAGGAGCTGGGCAGTGCTGTGGTGGCTTTTTTTAAGGCTCAGGAGGTTTTCAGCATGTGGTGGTGACTCCCATCAGAGCCTCTGTGGAGGTCACTGGTGGCCGGCGCAGTGGGAAGGGGTGAAATGTCACCTCTGCTGCCACATCTCCACATTTTCACAAGCTAAGCCTATTGTTTTCTGTATTCAGCCAAGTCTTTTCACCCAGAAATACCTCGGGAGCAGAGCTCACCCACCCCTTAATCAGCCTCTCCTTTGAGGGCGGCTCTCCCGTGAACTGTCCCCACAGCTCTGTAGGATCCCTTGAAGGGGAAGACTCTTCAGCTCCCTCAAACAACATTTTGCACCTCTGACACTTTGTTTGTGCCCAGGGTGACCTGACCAACCTGGTGCACGGCAGCCACTGCTCCAAGTACAGGCTGACCAGGATCCCGGGCACCAACGCCTTCGTGGGAATCGTCAACGAGACGTGCGACTCGCTGGCCTTCTGCGCCTGCAGCATGGTGGACAGGCTGTGCCTCAACTGCCACAGGTGACAGCGCTGGGACACTCCTGCCCTCGTCCCTGGTGGGAGATTTATAAGAACACAATTAGTTCATGAGCTAAATCAGTGCAAAATGAGGGAAAACAAAGGAGTTGCTCTGCCTGTGCTCCCTGGAAGAGGTGCAGGGAGTTGGGGTATCTCTGCTGGGGTGGCAGAGAATTGAACCCTGAGGTGTTTGGGTGGATAAGAGTCCCTGAGAGATTCAGTGTCCTAAGGGCAGTGCCCTGTGGGTCAGCCCCTTTCTTCTGGCACATAAATTCCCATGATTTTTTGGGGATTGGCAGTTCTTTATTGAGGGGTTCCAGGAGGGTTTTCCTCGTGTTTGTGGCACTGCCAGGAAGGATCCTTGCATCGCAATCTGAGGGATTGCCTGCTTTTGGAATGGGTGCTTTTGGGGTGGGTGACGGAGGCTCTGGCATGATGTCACCCTCAGCCCTGGAGGGAGAGGCACCCACCGCACAGCCTTCTCCATGGGAGCTCTGCAGCACAGGGGTAGAATCCTGACCCTGGTGGTGTCTGATGGTTCTCCGTGCGTTTGCTGCCCTGCAGGATGGAGCAGAACGAGTGTGAGTGCCCCTGTGAGTGCCCACTGGAGGTGAACGAGTGCACTGGGAACCTGACCAACGCTGAGAGCAGGTGAGGCTGGGACCCTGCAGGAGCAAACCCTCGTTTGTCCTGCTGGCCTGCAGGGCACCCAAGAGGCAGAACTTTTAGTACAATTAAGCAGATGGCACACAATAGGCAAAGAAGATAATTTTAACTGATGGTGCTTTGAGTGCTTTGGTGACACAAGGCTTCGCTCTTTGCTCCAATGCAGGAATCCGAGCTGTGAGGTCCATCAGGAGCCCATGACTTTCACGGCCATCGATCCCAGCCTGCAGGATGCCCTCCCACAGTGCATCAACACCCAGTGCAACCAGAGGACAGAGAGTGGGTAAGGTGGCCTTCCCCACCCCTCCAAATACGCTCCTGTGGAAATAATCCAGTGGAAATGGTTCTTTCTTACATGTTTTAAAGAAAAGAAGTATAGGATAGAAAAGTGTGATGCCAGAATGAGGTTCTACTCCTGGCACTGAGGGCTCATTTCTGCTTGCTCTGAGCAGTCTCCAGGGGCCTGAGATGGGTAAAACACACCGTGCTCTGACCAGACTTCCAAATCCTTTCTTCCATCTTCCAAAGGCTGCAGAGAAAGGGTGGAACTGCAGCCACACTTACCACACTGAGAAATGTCCTATTGGAGGAATTACAAGTAGGATTCTCCCTCTGCTCAGGCTGAGTGCTGCAGGAAAAAAACAAAGCAGACAGACTTGGAGAAAGGGTGCTGGAGATGCAGCTTCCCTGTATAACTTCCCTTGCGGTACTTCAGCACTTCCATGGAATGTTTTCTAGCAAAGCTCGAGTACTTGAGGGTTTACAGATGGTTTTGGCTTCGCTCTGTCTCGTGGTTCTAAAGCAGCCTGAGCTCTGCAAAGGAGAGGAGCTGAACTGGAAAGTAACTGTGCCTTCCTTGGGTTTCTGTGCAGGGATTGCTTTGGAGTGCTGGACTGCGAGTGGTGCATGGTGGACAGCGATGGGAAGACCCACCTAGACAAGTCCTACTGTGCCCCCCAGAAGGAATGCTTTGGTGGCATCGTGGGAGCCAAGAGTCCCTACGTGGATGACTTGGGAGCAATAGGTAACTCAGCCCTTCTGAGCAGATGGTTGTTGGTGTTCCACAATGTGCAGGAGGTTCTTCACCTAACATTTCCCTCCTAGCCCGGGGCTAAGTCAGCACAAAGAGTGCACCAGGCAGGACAGACATGGTGAATATCACCTCTTTGAAAATCCTGATGTGGAGCTGAGTGTAACTCCACACTCCTGTCTTTAAGATGCCCTCTCTGAATTCCTTCTCTTATTCCCACTGTGCGCAGTCAGACACCCAGAAACCCTCACAGAGCTTCTCCGTGTTCCAAGTTGTTGATGTCACGCTTCTCGCAGAGCACTGACAGCGTTGTTCTCCCTCTGCTTTGTCCCTTCTGCTTTAGGAGATGAGGTGATCACCCTGAACATGATCAAGAGTGCCCCGGTGGGCCCCGTGGCCGGAGGCATCATGGGCTGCATCATGGTGCTGGTGCTGGCCGTGTACGCGTACCGGCACCAGATCCACCGCCGCAGCCACCAGCACATGTCCCCGCTGGCCGCACAGGGTGAGCCAGCTCGGGGCTGAGGGGCGGGGTGGGCGTAAAAACCCGACAGAGCGACCCCGAAGCTCTCTCTGCCCTTGGTTTTGTCGCGGCGTTCCCGGGTTTGTTCGGAGGCGCACGGAGCCGGGCCTGGCGCAGGGGCTGTGTCTTGCTGCCCTCTCCTGGGTACAGCCAGAGCTGCTGCTGCTGCCCGGGGAGCCTGCCCAGACCCGAAGGGAGATGAGCTGAGCTTGGCCAGAGCTCCGACACTAATCCCAGCTTCCTGCAGCTCGGCCCAGCAGACCCATGGCATGTGTTTATGCACCTTCTGGGAGTGACACACTTCTCACACCCTTTGCTTTGGGATGTGTCTTTTTTCACTTGTGTCTCCCGGTTCTGGTCTGTGTGATGATGTTTATGGAATATCAGTGCATAGAAGGATAAAACCACTGAAGCCTGAGAGGCAAGACTGTGCTGGGTGAAGGGGTACTGGTAGAAAGATAAAGATCCAGAGGTGAGAACACCTGGCAGTGTCCCAGGCCAGGCTGGAGGGGCTTGGAGCAGCCTGGGATAGTGGAAGGTGTCCCTGCCATGGCAGGGGTGGCACTGGGTGGGCTTTAAGGTGCCTTCCAACCCCAGCCACGCTGGGAATTGAATTGTGACCTCCATATCTGTTTTGGATCAGTTCACTTCAGAGCTGCCAAGCGAGTCCTTCCAGGGGGAGGTGGGATTTCCTGCTGTACCAACCCTGTCGTGTTGGAAGAAGAGCACCCCCAGTCCAGACCAGTAGCACAAAGTGCTTCCACTCTTTTACTGGGGTGACAGCTGGCAGGAGAACGATGCAGAACTCTTCTCTCACCAGTTGTGTTTTTCTGTTTGTAACGGTGTGTAGAAATGTCAGTGCGTATGTCCAACCTGGAAAATGATAGGGACGAGAGGGACGATGACAGCCATGAAGACAGAGGAATCAGTAAGTACCAAACCACTGTGCTGTGAAGAACTGTGAGATTAAATCAGCCATTTGTTGTTTAATACGCTAGATTTGAATATGTGAGGAGGCCCTGTGCTGATCAGTGGCAGAAAATGACAGAGCAATTTTTTAATTCAAACATCCAGTGCACCTTTAGTCTCATGCTGAAAGATCCTATTTTTCACTTTTAAAAGTTAATTCTCCATTAGGTGGGGAGGAGTTTTGTCCCTTATAACCCCCTATCATGGGCACTTCCAGAAATTGTTCTGATCAGCTTAAAAATTGCCACTTTGACAGCACAGGTATGGAAAGCTCTTCCCCTTGTTCAGGCTTGGAAAGCAGAGGCCAAGTCTGGCAAGTGTGGTCAGCAAACATGGCAGTAAATCTTTGCACTGATTTGGGATGCCTGTAGTTCTTTGCCATTGAGTCAAATCACCCTTTGCGTGATCCCGGGGTGCTGTAAGCTGAGCTGGTGCACCCAAACTCCAGGAGAGCTCCAGTGTCAGAGCAGATCCCTGGCTCTGGGCCCTCGCTGAAACAATGCTCAAGATTTGAAGCTGTGTCAACACGCAGAGATGGAAAAATCAGCATATCTGAGCTTCATGGCTTGCATCTACTGCTTCTCCACGTCCCTTTTTGTTTCCTTTGGAGCGAGCTTACAGTGCTGCCATGGTTCCTCAGTGCTGGCCCGGCCCAGGGGATGAGTTTGGCAGGATGCTGACCTGCTCCCCGTTCAAAGCTTGGCTCTTTGCTGCTCTGGGGCAGTGCCCTGCGGGGCAGCAGTGCTGCTGGGCTGCCATGGGTGCTGCTGTGGTGCTGCCGTGGGTGCTGCTGTGGGTGCTGCTGTGGGTGCTGCTGTGGGTGCTGTGGTGCTGCTGTGGTGCTGCCGTGGGTGTTGCTGGGCTGCTGTGGGTGCTGCTGTGGGTGCTGCTGTGGGTGCTGTGGGGCGGCTGTGGTGCTGCCGTGGGTGTTGCTGGGCTGCTGTGGGTGCTGCTGTGGGTGCTGCTGTGGGTGCTGTGGGGCGGCTGTGGTGCTGCCGTGGGTGTTGCTGGGCTGCTGTGGGTGCTGCTGTGGGTGCTGCTGTGGGTGCTGTGGGGCGGCTGTGGTGCTGCCGTGGGTGTTGCTGGGCTGCTGTGGGTGCTGCTGTGGGTGCTGCTGTGGGTGCTGTGGGGCGGCTGTGGTGCTGCCGTGGGTGTTGCNCTGTGGTGCTGCCGTGGCTGTGCTGCTGTGGGTGCTGCTGTGGGTGCTGCAGCGGGTGCTGCCTGGCAGAGCAGCTCTGAGCCGTGTGTTCGGTGTCTCCGCAGTCAGCAACACGCGGTTCATCGCGGCGGTGATCGAGCGGCACGCGCACAGCCCCGAGCGCCGGCGCCGCTACTGGGGCCGCTCGGGCACCGAGAGCGACCACGGTGAGTCCTGGGGTTCTGCGATCCCCGCGAGGGTTGGGGGCTCGCTCTCCTCTTGGGATGAGGCAGCCAAAACTAAAGCCAGACAAAAACCTTTGCTCCTTCTCGACAGTTCTGACACTTGGTTTGTTCTGAGGGGAGACCTCCGTGGGGTTCTCAGCATCCTCCTGAGGGGCAGCTCTGGTGTCCCTGTGAGCAGGGACAGACCCCAGAGAATGGCTGCAGCTGTGCTGGGGGGCTTCAGGTTGGGTACCAGGAAAAGGTTCTTCCCCCAGAGGGAACTGGAGAGACAGGGGAATGGCTTCACACTGAAAGAGAGTAAGATCAGATGTTAGAAGGAAATTGTTCCCTGGGAGGGTTTGAGGCCCTGGCACAGGTGCCCAGAGCAGCTGTGGCTGCCCCTGGATCCCTGGCAGTGCCCAAGGCCAGGTTGGAGCAGCCTGGGACAGTGGGAGGTGTCCCTGCCATGGCAGGGGTTGAAATGAGGTAATCTTCAATGTCCCTTCCAACCCAAACCATTTTGGGATTCCATGATCTTCAGCATCTTTAAACAAATACTGGTCACCATGAGGTTCAGGGGTTGGGATGTGTCTCTCCTGCCCTGAGACTAAATCTCCTTAAATCTGGCAAGCTGCTAGAAGGGTGTAATGCTGTTGACTCCTGAGGAGGCTTAATTTGTTAGGAAATGAAGAGCAGGAGGGTTAGCCATGGCAGTCTGCAAGCTGTCAGCCCTGTGAGGCCGGCACCTTACAGCAGACCTAGCCCAGCATTAGGACACTGGCTGCACTAATGGAATTGGGACAAGAAACCCAAAGGCCAGACCCTTGGAATGTGGATGAACAGATGTCTCCTAGACAATCTTGCTCGAGGAGGAATTACCCTGGATTTGGGGCCAGATTACCTGTGCTGAGGCAGATTTGCCAGATTAATGCTCCCTTTGCTCCTTTTCTTGCAGTCCCAGCAAATCCTTCCCATCTTTTAGTCATCCTGGGTTAGCAGGGGAGCTCTCTACCTCCATCTGGAATGTGCACTGCTATTTTTAGTTTCTGTAATTCCATCTTCTTCAAAGGGCTGCCCAGGCTTCTTCCCCAATTCCTCCATGCCAGCTCCAAGCCATGACTCAGAGCATGGGAGATGGGAGCCAGCTCTGGGGACTCAGCTGCTATTTTTACCACCCTCCTTTTAGGTGTCTCCAGCTGCAAACCTGACCAAGATGCTCAGGAGCACCAGTGGTTCCTCAGCCTTTAGTCCATGTTTTTTGAGAAGGATTTATTTCCAGTTAAAGCAAGATTTTTCTCCTTTTAAATTCCATTTGTGTTGTTGCATTTAGAAATGATGAGGTGAAGTTTTTTGTCCTGCAGCCTGGTCTGAGTGGGAACAGCTAGTTTGTAACCTATTTATTGTTTGTTTAAAAACCCAGGTTCTATCTTAACAGATTTTTTGGGGGTGGTATCTTCTATGTTTTGGTTTGAAATCAGCGCCAGCAATTCTGTTGTTACAAACTGTTGAACACGTGGGGGGTGTTACTGTTTGGGGTGGCACAAACCACAGATCCCCAGCAGTGGTGGCAGGGAAAGGGGTCCATTGTGGCCTTAGAGGAGAGGATGAGTTCGTTGGGTTTTGTTTGTTGTGCAATTAAGAAAATAATTCTATTCCCTCTCTAAGCACCTTGTGTGTGATTGCATGAAGGGTACACAGCCTGCTCTGGGAGTACTGAGTGGCAGGGAAAGGGATCCATTATAGACCCAGAGGAGAGGATGAGTTTGTTGGGGTTTGTTCTGTAATTAAGAAAATAGTTTTGTTCTATCTCTAAGCAGCTTGTGTGTGATTACATAAAAGGTACATGGGAGTACTGAGTGGCAGGGAAAGGGATCCGTTGTGGCCTTAGAGGAGAGGATGAGTTCGTTGGGTTTTGTTTGTTCTGTTAATTAAGAAAATAGTTATTCCCTCTCTGAGCACCCTGTGTGTGATTGCATGAAGGGTACACAGCCTGCTCTGGGAGTACTGAGTGGCAGGGAAAGGGATCCATTGGGGACCCAGGGGAGAGGATGAGTTCGTTGGGGTTTGTTTGTTGTGCAATTAAGAAAATAATTCTATTCCCTCTCTAAGCACCTTGTGTGTGATTGCATGAAGGGTACACAGCCTGCTCTGGGAGTACTGAGTGGCAGGGAAAGGGATCCATTATAGACCCAGAGGAGAGGATGAGTTTGTTGGGGTTTGTTCTGTAATCAAGAAAATAGTTTTATTCCCTCTCTAATCACCTTGTGTGTGATTGCATAAAAGGTACACAGCCTTCTCTGGGAGCACTGAGTGGCAGGGAAAGGGATCCGTTGTGGACCCAGAGGAAAGGATGAGTTCGTTGGGGTTTGTTCTTTTAATTAAAATAGTTTTATACCCTTTATAAGCACTCTGTGTGTGATGCCATGAGGGCTGCCTGGCCAGCCCTGGGAGCTCTGAGCCTCCAGCCTTGCTCATCCCCACCCCTGCTGTGTGTCCCCAGGCTACAGCACCATGAGCCCCCAGGAGGACAGCGAGAACCCTCCCTGCAACAACGACCCTCTGTCGGCTGGCGTGGACGTGGGGGCCCACGACGAGGACCTGGAGCTGGACACGCCGCCGCAGACAGCCGCGCTGCTGAGCCACAAATTCCACCACTACCGCCTGCACCACCCGCCCCTGCACCACAGCCACCACCTGCAGGCTGCTGTCACCGTGCACACCGTGGATGCCGAGTGCTGAGGGGACACCGCAGCCACCACCTGCAGGCCAGTGTCACCAGCCACCACCTGCAGGCCAGTGCCACCAGCCACCACCTGCAGGCTGCTGGCACCGTGCTGAGGACACCACAGCCACCGCCTGCAGGGATGTCACTTCAGCCACCGCCTGCAGGCTGCTGTCACCGTGCACACCGTGGATGCCGAGTGCTGAGGGGACACCTCAGCCACTGCCTGCAGGCCACTGTCACCAGCCACCACCTGCAGGCTGCTGGCACTGTGCTGAGGACACCACAGCCACCACCTGCAGGGACATCACTGCAGCCACCGCCTGCAGGCTGCTGGCACTGTGTGGAGGGGACACCAGAGCCACCACCTGCAGGAGAGGACACCGCAGCCACCGCCTGCAGGGAGGTCACCGCAGCCACCACCTGCAGGCCGCTGTCACCATGCACACCGTGGATGCCGAGTGCTGAGGGGACACCGCAGCCACTGCCTGCAGGGATGTCACTGCAGCCACTGCCTGCGGGGACATCACTGCAGCCACCACCTGCAGGCTGCTGGCACTGTGCACACCATGGATATCGAGTGCTGGGGACACCGCAGCCACCATTCTGGAGCCACGGGGCCCTGCTGCTCCCCAGGGACAGCCTCGTGGCCTTCCCCACCAAACTGAGGCTCTGCTGCTCCCCAGGGATAACCTCACAGGCTTCCCCACCAAACTGAGGCATCAGAGCTTTGCGTTTTGAGGAATGCGAGGTTGGCTCTGGCCTGGGAACGTGCTTGATGAACGGACCTGCCAAAACATGGAGACAGATGGAGCAGGAGGCACGTTGGACCTCCAGGAACAGGGCTGGGAGCTTATCCAGCAGCAGGAGTTTGGAGCCCTGTTGTGCTGAGCCAAGAGAAATGATGGAGAGAGCTTAAAGGGCCAGAGATGGTTTGGTTTCCTTAACTGGAAGAGCAGCAATCTGCAGCTGGAGGGCACAGGAGTGCCAGCCAGGGCTGGGGAAGGCTGCTGGCTTCTCTGCAGGTGGAAAAATCCCTGCCCCCACATTGCTGTGCAGGACCTGGGACAATGCATCTCAAGATTTTTAAGTAAAGGATTATTTTTCTACTATTTATTGAACTTGAAACTTTGGGGGGAGGGAGGGGAGAAAACCTGTTAGCAATTCTCGACGAGTACCACATGCAGTCTGCGCTGGGGAAGTGCTTCTTCCCAGGAGAACAGCTGTTCCTTAGGAGCTGATCTGCATCCAGTGCCCCACTCTGCAAAGGGAAAATGAAGAAGCCCTCTCTGCCTCGGTGTTTACATTAGGAATGCTTTCCTTTCCACACTTGTTTCCTGTAAATATTACAGCCTGATTTCTATTCCAGTATTGTCTTCCTATTTGCAGAGGAGAAATGCTGTACTCTGTTACTAAAATTCTGAGAATTCTGCCCAGAAACCTCTCCATCTTTATCTCTTCGATCATCCTTAAAGGATTCCTGTGTGGAAGTAATAAAGAATTTCTTTAGCATTAGTTACCAGATGGATAATCCCAGATGGAATCTGTGCCATTCTTCTGTTTCCTTAGACCACGAGTAGGGATAAACCAGTGTTTTGTAAAACTTGGGTTACTGTGGAAGAAACCTTGAAACCATAATGAGAAGCTGCTGCTGTTTGTCTGGAAGTTTAACATTGCTTGGTAATTCAAACAAGGATTAATCAATGTCTACAACACTGGGCATCATGATTATCAGTTAGTTTTAAATCACAGTGTTGTATTTTAGATTCACATTTTGTGATTACAGTGATATCAAACCATTCTTGCACTGTGCATATGATAAACATCCATTTATATGTAGTTTTTTTAAAAAAGAAATCACTCGTTTTAATTAATATGGTACTTAATACTGTATTATGTAAAAAATTGGTTCTTAAACAGTACAGTAAAATAACTATATGTGTGATACCAGGATACCCCTTTATACTATGTATAAAATTAAAATCTCTAGTGAAATAAACTGTATATAAGTATAGATCTGTGGAGGAGTGGCTGCACTGAAATGATTCTGCCTCAGTTTCCTTCTCTGGCTGAACAGGACTGAAAATTCACTCCAGTTCCTCCAGTGTTATCAACAACCTTGAAAGATCTAAACTTAAATATAAATGACAGTATTGATGTAATTTTTAAAGCCTGTTTTTAGCTTGTTGGTCATTATTTGGGATATGACATTTCTGGAAGTGGTCAGCCACTGCTTAGAGTCACCAAAGCCAGTAATTGAAGGGTTTTATTTTCCTGATCCTCTCCCGAAACCTCAGTGGCTCTGGATTTGCCGTTGTGCTGTGTTTGTGCAGGATTAGGGGGAGGCTTTTTGCTGAGCAGGCAGCGCAGGAATCCCCTGAGCCTCTGCTTTGTGCTCCCAGAGCTGTGCAGCTGATGCCCTCTGTGTCAGCCTTGCTGCCGTTCCTTTGTCATTGGGGATCCAAAGTCCTGCTGGTGCTGGGATAAATCATTTTGGATCCAAATGTATCAGAAATATCATTAATCAGCACGTGCATTGGAAAATGTCATAATGTTCATTACTTTAACAACAATATTATTTCAGGGGAGAAGGGTTTCTGTGGCTCCTCACCTCCCATGCCAGCAGACGGTGCTTGCAGGGTTCTGTTGCAGCTCTGTCAAGAATACAGAACATTCCAGAACCTCTTGGAACAGCTCTTGGAAGTTCAGCAATCAAACTCCTCTTGCTTTTGCCTGCAGAGCTTTTCCAGAGCTCCTCCTCACTGCTGCTTCATCAGTTTTCTTCTGCACCATACGAACTGTTCTTGATTTGAGGGGTCTGGAGAGCCCTGCTTGACTTGAAGTGATGGAAAATTACAGGGAAAAGCGATTTTGAGGTGTGCCAAATCCCAGTGCTGGCACTGACCTTGTCCCAGCAGGAGTAAATGGGAAAGATACCATTGCTGATAATGGATGGGATTGGGGTTTGTAAGCATGAGAGCTTTTCATTTTTATTGCCTGTGCTCTGCCGTGGCCTTCCCTCACCATCATTATTTTACTGTGTTGACTGAGGAGCAAGATCATAAAAGGAGCAGTTAAACCCTGGATCCTCCTTCCCTAGAACTGATAACACTTTATGGCCGTTTATTTTCCATTTTCATTTTTCCAATGTAGTTGTATTAACTTCCTGTAGGTTTTCTTTCATTGTCCCAACCAAAAAAAGGTTCTTTTAAAATGAAAATGAGCATTGCCTTTAGTTTGTTCATTAATGTTAAATTGGCTCCATGCTTGGAGTACTTGAGATCTGCCAAGTGTATGGATTTTTCCTCTATCCATGGAGAAGCTGTTTCTATGGCAGAATATATTGATTGAAAATGCATTAAGATGATTTTTTAAAATTTATTCATGCTATTGCCTGGCTAAAAAGTGTGATGTGCAAAGACAAGCTTGGTACAATTTGCCCATGAACATTTCATGAGGCCACTTAAGCCAGGAAATATTATCTTTATCCTTTGCCCTTGGCAAGGGCAGAGAGGATGGATGGGAATTCAGGACTTGTGACTATAACTGGGCAAAGGGAGATCTCTCAAAGGCTTTATTCTGTGAAGTGACCCAGAAATGGGCAAGAGGAGAGAATGTGGATTTGTCAGAGGAAAAACTATGAGAGCAAGCTGGCAGCAAATATGGAAAAGGGAGAAAAAAATAGGATGCAGAAGTACTGGATCTAATAGAGTGCAGGTAATCCAAAAGGCTGTTGGCGAGTTCCAAGATTAATTTGCAGCGTTCCCAGCTCTTGGCTGCCCATTTCAGTTGTTTGTAAAAGAGATTCCCAGCTATGGCTGGGATTTTCAAAGGAGCCTGCGCTGGGCTGTCAGCGATGTTTGGAATATTAATTCCTGCAGCAGTTAACTCGGGCACCGTTGGATTGTTTGCTGTGCAAACCTCCCTTTGCCAGGGAGCCTAACTGGGAAAAAGGAACATCAGTGCCATGGAATATTTCATATTCCTGACTTGCAGCCCTTGGGTGTGATGAGAGGCGATGATTCTCTGCTTTGTGCTCGGAGCTGAGCGCGGAAGGACCTTGGCCCAGGAGGGCTGGAGTTCTTGGAGCCAGGGCTGCAGTGGAATTTGGACACTCCAGTCCAAGAGTGAAGTTCTCCAAGGCCTGCTGCGTTAGTGAGGTGCCAGGCACGACTGGGGCAGTGCAGAAGCACTGCTGGTTCCACCTCGGGAGAAGATCCCATGGGATCGCCGATATCCCTTCGGAACAGCAGCGTTGGGAGGAGCAGGAATGGGATGGCACAGGCAGAACACGGCTTGGATCTGGAGGTTTTCTTCAGCTCACAGTGGCCTCAGCTGAATCCTGTGGAAAGAAGGATCCCTGGGTGGGTTTCTCTGGTGGGATCACCAGATAGGGCTGCTCTGGGAAGGAGCCATCCTGGTTTGTTTAGGGTTTTGGAGCTGCCAGGCAAATCCTCCCCTTCAGCACTGCCTGAGCCGGTGCCGTCTGCTGGGATTGCCTCTCCTGGGACAGCAGCAGTGCCAGCAGGGAAGGGAATGTGTTAGCCAACAGAGCAGAAGAAATCCTTCCACCCCACCTTCACCTGGAGCTGGCACTACATCCCTTTAGCCATGGATAAAGCCTCCAAAACTGTCAGGTCAGCACTTTCCACAGGCACTCTGCAGGAAAAAATGTTCAGGAAGAGGTGTCGGCAGCCAAGGTCCTGCCAGCAGTGGTGGTCTTCCCTTAAATCCAGTTGAACCATCAGACTGCCACGGATTTCCAGTTTGACCAACACTGATGGGTTTTTCCAATTTTAAACCTCCTCCACTGCACTCAGAGGTAATGAAATGGGGCAGGCACCCCAAGATGGGCTGGCAGCAGCAACAGGAAATTGGGAACGCAGCCCAAGATTTAATATCCTCCTTCTCGCTTTCCCAGCATTCTGACACTTCCATGAAGTTGCTCCCAATATCCATTCTCTTCGCATAATGTATGCAAATCACATGCGAGATTAAGGGTTGAGTAATTAAACAACATGAGCTAATTGCTGCAAATTAATACTAACAACCCCCTTAATAATGGGTTTATTTCCTTTGCAGCTGGACCAAGGAAAACTCCATAAAAAAGGCAAAAAACCTCAGCCAGGAAACCTGAAAAACAGGAAGGGGATGGATTTTTTTCACTCTCCATGAACATGGAGAAGTCAGGCACAGAACACTGGATGGCAGTTCCTATGGAAACCTCTTTATAACTGAGTGGCAGAACATTTGAAAGCCTCATAAATTTTTTGGGGAAAGTTTCTCTTGCATTATTTCTTTTAGGCCAGTTTTCCATACTGGACAAGTTTTTTCCAAGTTACAGCATTTTTAAGGAGAAAATACTGTGGGGGTGTTTGAAATTCCAGGCTCTGCTGGCAGGAAGAAATCATGGACTGGTTTATCATATCCAAACAAATCTCTGGTGCTATGCCTGCTCCCTCCCAGTACATCCCAGCTCCTCCCTTCATCTCAGCAGACTTTCTCCAAGTTTATAACTAGCCAGATCCAAGGAGCTGGAAATGAGGCAGTAATGGAGATGTGTGATTTATCCTATGGAAAGCTTTCACCCAGCATTAGGATTTCCCTATTTTTTGATGGGAAATGATTTTATAATTCCCTCTGAACTCTCACTATCAGTTTCCAGTTCCTAGAAAATTAGGGAATGTGAGACAGAATGATTTGGAATTATCATTTGTAGCACATTCATGGGCTGGCCAATAAAAACACTCCTGGTAGGAATGAGGGGCTGGACCTGCTTTTGCCAGGAATCCAAGGAACATTGGAATGGTTTTTAATACTGAAATTGCCAAAATGCACTTTGTGCCAATAAGTAATGACTAAATTTGAAGCTGAATGAGGAAAAATAAAGCCTGTGTGGGAAGAATGGTGATTTAAAGCAGGGAGGGGCATTGATTCAGGAGAAAGTGTTGCAGAGGTTCCCCTGTGAATATCTGGGCCATTTATTGATGAGAACTGTACTTGTATTTTTTTGATCTCATTTTCCTTTGTTCTCAGTTATTATTCAAGAACTTGGTTTTGCTTCATGGTGTTTATTTTAATATTTACTCCAGTTTTTGCCGCCTTTAAACACAACCACACGGGTCTGCTAATGATGCATTAGGCAACAAAGGTTTTAGATTCTACTGCAGAGACCACAGGTCCCAAAATAGCCCATTACAGCACAGCCCAGTAATGATTTCCTTGGAGGAGTTACTCACTTTGTAAGTTATAGCTCTGAACTCTCCCACCTTTTTGCTATTTATTTGCAGGCCACTGAGTTAAAGAACCGAGGAGAAGCTGCTAACCAGGCTGACCCTGAGCTAATCCATCACTCCTAACGCTCAGGAGCAGGGTTACAGCAAATTCACAGCCAGCAGGTTCCACTCGAAAAGAAAATGTTTGGCAAAGAGTTTTTGTGCCTGGATGGAAGAACGGGAGTAAAGAAACATCCCATGTTTGGGCATGTCATGGAATGGTGCACAGGGAATGCCAAAAGTACTGAGATTAGTAGGGAAAAATGGGATAAAGGAACTCCTTTTGGCACCTCCGGTGTATTTGGGATGCAGTGTGTATTTGTTGAGCATCTGGGTGATCATCACCAAACTAATTATGGGTGTTGAAAACTCAATCTGCATCTTTTGGATTCAAAATCTCAGCGTCTTAATGAAACAAAGGAGCAGCTGGAGCAGGAAGCAGTGGGACAGTCGGGACAGAAGGGAATGGCATTGTTTATGTGTTGTTGACATGAAGTGGTGATGGTAATCTGGGATTTTGATGGAATACGCAGCTGCTGAAGGGTTCCACGTCCCCCTGCAGGAAACACGTAATCCTTCCACTTCTCTTTCACTGAGCAATCGCGGACCTAAGAGCTCACAGACACATTCCCAGTGTCTCGAATACCTGGGGATATCAGGTGGGTCATGTTCTCAGCCTTGGCTTTCACTTTTTCTGCAGAGATCTGAATTTGTTTGTATCTTTGGGTGTAGAATCCCAGAATCCTGGACTGGTTTGGGTTGGGAGGGACCCTAAATCCAATCTCATTCCACCAGCCCAGCCTGGACAATTATGCCTGACTGCAGCTGTAATTCCAAAAGAATATTTGTGACAATTCTAAGCACTCATTCTATAAAAGTTAAAATATATATATGGCTGGTATGACTTCAAAGATGCAGAAGCATGGGAAATTAATCTTCAGTTTGGGAGAGCTACAAAAGTAATTGCTGTGGATGGGTACATTACTCTTAATTAACCAAAAATGCTTTGATTATTGTAGTTTTTAAATTCATTTTAGAATTAATGAAAGTCCAAGATACTTTGTACTCTTAACTTGCTTGGGTTCGGGCTAAAGCAATTTCTAAAATCATGTATTTGGTTGGAGTTTTTTAATCTGTAACTGATAATCTTATCTTTATAATGGCACCTTAAACCTAGTCAAGAATTATCCATCAGAATTAAGATTTTCTTGATAAGAACTTAGTTACATACACCCAACTTGACTCCAAGTGTTCTTCCAATTTCCTTTTTAAGTCTATTATGTTTCAGGTCTGGATTCTCTTTTGCCTGATCTTGGTGGTTGGCCTTGTGTCTAAAAATGGCGACAAATATTTAAATTATTCTTCACTCATTTATAGCAATGATGACAACCTTAAGAGCTAAATTTACTGTGTTGTAAATGACACTGCAAGGAACTATGCTAGAGGAGAAATGGATTTTCCAAGAGAACAACCTATTTTATTTTCTAATGCGGGTGCTGACTAACAGAGTGAAATATTTTTATGGATAGAGATTTCACAGAAGGGGAAATTTATTTTTTATTGATTCCCAGAAATATTGTCCTTCTGTTGTGATGTTGGACTCCTTTTTATGGCGGGTCACAGCCCTGTGCCCATTCCCCACGTCACCAGTGCAGAACCCAGGTGCTGTTTTACCCATTTTCATGGGTATTAATTACTTTGTCACATTTCTGATGAGAAATGAAATCAGGACAACATCATCCTGGGCCATTGTGCCTGCTGACCTCCCAAGGAGCTCTGGGGTTCACTCGGGATTATAGGTTGGGCTCGGTGATCTCAGATGTCTTTTCCAGCCTAATTGTTCTGTGTGGGATCTGCTTTATTTTGCTCTGTATTTTGTTCTGTATTTCAGTCTCTCCGGGTGATCTGTATCCAAGGACAGTGTCAGTGATGGGGATTTGGGGAATGGTTCCTGCTGGGGGAGGGAGAGGAATGGTCCCTGGCCTTGGCCTCCATCAGGTTGGATCCTGGGGTGATTCCCTTCACCGCAGAGCCCAAGTCTCCTCCAGAGTGCTTGAGTCCTTCTGAGAATCCACCTGAGAATTACCATGGGCACGAAGTGAGGAGGAGGACCTGGGGGTGCTGGCGGACAAGGAGCTGTCGCTGCCCATCAGTGTCCTGGGGAAAAGGCCAATGGCATCCTGGGTGCATTGGGAAGAGCATTCCCAGCAGGTCAGGGAGCGATCCTCCCCTCTGCTCAGCCCCGCAGTGCTGTGTCCAGCTCTGGATCCTCAGCACAGCAGGACAGGAGCTCCTGGAGCCAGCGGAGGCTGCGGAGATGAAGAAGGGCCTGGAGCATCTCCGTGCCCAGGAAAGGCTGAGGGAGCTGGGGCTGCTCAGCCTCCAGAGGAGCCCCAGCTGAGAGGGGCCCTCAGCCCTGGGTGCATCGCTGTGTGCAGGGAGGCTCCGAGCAGAGGCACAGAGGAACGGCACGGACTGAGCCCAGCGAGCTCCCCCTGCTCTGGAGGCACAACTTCTGCCCTGGGTGGGTCATGGATTGTCCAGAGAGGCTCTGGAGTCTCCTCGCTGGGGATAGTCCGGACCTGTCTGGACACAGTCCTGTGCCCTGTGCTCTGGGACGACCCTGCAGGAGGAGGGAGCTCGGAGCAGATGCCCCATCTGTGGTCCCTTCCAACCTGCCCCGTTCAGTGAAATTCCCGCTGCGCTGCCGCTCATCCCGCACACGCCCGGAGCTCCGAGGCTGCTCGGCGGGCCGGGGTCGGGCGGCCGTCAGGGGCCGTGAGGGGCCGGGCCGGGGCTCCCTCAGCTCCCCCGGGC
>VZRL01002179.1:115436-133197 GCA_013397895.1 Origma solitaria
GCCGCCCTCAGCGGGGCCGCGCCGGGCTGGGCGGGCAGCGCTGCCGGGGGTCGCGGCCCGGGCGGAGGGAGCGGGGCGGGGGCTCGGAGCCGTGAGCGGTGGCGGGGGAGGCGGCACCTGTGTGCGCAGGTAGGGCGCTGCAGCACGGCCGCTTTCGGGGCGAAATCGGAGCGAAAAACCTCCCAGCCTGGCTTCTTTTTTATTGTGAGGTGAGCCAGACGGGAAAGCGGTTTTCCGCAGTCTGACGGTGGTTTAGGAAAATTCCGCACAAATTGCTGCTGTTGGTAGGAGATGATCGCTGAACTCTTCAGCCGAGTGCTGTGAGTCAGATGCTGAGGTGATTTAGCTGCACAGTCACTTCACGAGCTCCAGACACACAACTTGATGCAGGAGTATTAAAAAAAAAGGTAACTGCGGCTTTTGTTCTGCTCTGCTCCTCGTGTGCCTCCCCCTCCCGAAAGCACAGGTGGCTTTACTACCTGCGGCTAAGAGCAGCACGTGCAGACTCTCAATTTCTGCATAACTCCGGCACAAAAAGGGACTATTCATTTTGGAGAGGCTCTCTCGGCGCTCGCTGTAATCCGAGCCGCAGCACCCAGCTGGCCGCTGCACTTCTGCCTGTTTTGTTCTCGGTGTGTCTGGCCCTGCTGCGGTGGGCTCGGGTATGGTTAAAAGTTTGGAGATGACAGCTTTGTTAGGGTGCTTTAGGCACCTCTATTTATAGGAGCCTGATGAGCTGATCGATAGCAAACTCACAGCCTGGTGAACGCTGCTAATCTTCGTCGTGTCTTCACGAAGTGGCGGTGTTGACAGAGAGGGCTTTGCTGGTGTGTCACCAGATGCTTGCTGTGGATGGCCGGGACAGGAGCACTCTGACACTCCACTTGTGTCACTTGCTCCAATTCCAAATCCTTCCTGAATTCCCGTGTGGGAATTCACCTGTGTGGAACCCAAGTCTGGCGTTGCTTGCTATGGGGAAATTGCAATGTTAAGGTCAAATTTGGCAGCCACGGGGTTTTTGGGAAGTTTGCCTTTTCGTTTTGATGGCTTAAAAGCAGTGCTTAGATGCCTTTGTCTCCATACATCAGGTTCTGATGTTGCCCTGTAGAGCAGTGCCACCACATACAGACCCTGCAATGGAATTGAAAAGGTGCCAATTTCTGACATTGTTGAGCTACTCATGTTGGCACATAAAGGCAGAAGAATTGTGCTATAGAGAGAAAGTTTGTGTCCTGGAGCAGTTTTGGAAAGAAGTGTGTTTGTGGTCAGGCTCGTTAAGTCTACCTATGTATTTGGCTGTTGTGCATTTCCAAAATTACCATGAAACTTAACATTTCTTATTGCCAATTAGCACCCTTGGAAAACATGGATTTGTCTTCTGTTTTCTCCTTGAAGTAACTGGTAAGCCAAGTAAAATCCAATAAACTATTTCTGACCTGGCCAGTTTTATTTGCTGTCAAGAGGCAGATGAACATCACTGAAATGCAGCCAAGGCTCCCAGAATAGGTTTTCATAAATGTAGCTATTCATCTCTGAGTGTTGGGGTGTTGGCTTTGCTGCCATTTGTTGTTAAGTGAAGAGTGAGGCCAAGATGTACCAAAATAGTTTTGAAGTGAAAAATTAGTGTTCTGTTGATAGAGATTGCTGGAGATACTCAGTTTTGTCAGAAAAGTAGGAAAAAAATTACTTTTTTTCTATTAAGTTACATAACAAATGTAATTGCTCTGCCAGTTGTAGCTACATATTAACTTTATTATTGTGCTTGTAATCTTTGATTACCTTTGGAGTCCCTCCCACGTGTGTTAAACAAAATAAAATAAAATATATTAGAGGCTGCAGAATAAATGTCCCTTAGCCATGAGGTTTCTGAACCAGAAGCAGGTTTGCATTCTTGAAAACCAAACAGAGCTCAACCTACAAATAGGTACCTGCAGGGTCAGTGTTTCTTCTGTCAATTCTCTCTCTACAGCCATGCAGTAAGGGTTTTTGTGGCAGATCTGTGGTAACCAATTTACATCTTTGCTGTTCTTGAGGGCAAAGCCTCCATTTGCTGTTTAGTTGGCAAGCTGATGGATGTTGAAGTCTTCTAGAGTTGGCAGTTAGTTCCCCAAATTCATCCTCATGGGATTCCTCCAGTGCAGTGGTGTGATAATGACCTAAAAACGGCCATAGGCTCTTGCTGACCTCTCTAAATCTTCAGATCTTTGATATCTGCAGCAGTGGCTGCTGCCTTAAAAGCAGAATTCAGTGCTGAGAGTGGACCAGGCTGTGTGGAGGGCCACAGGAGGCTCTCCTGTTTCTCCACGGAGCTTCCCAGCTCGGATCCAGAGCATCTCCTTCACACGTGGGCTGTGTCTCCAGAGGGATGATCCCCTCTCCTCCTCAGCCTTTGCAGGTCACACTCCTCCAGTTCAGTTCTTGCAAGAGTGGAGAAATGTCGTGTGCTCTCAGCAGAGCAATCATTTTATGGCTTTATTAGGGCAGGGCAGCGATATAGGATGTTTTACAGTAAGATTGTCCCCTTGCTGTTTGTCCTTGTGAAGAATATCAGATAGTGACTCTGTTCTTGTTAGCATTAATCGCCTCTGATGTGGTGGTGTGGTAAGACTGATGTTTGTAGGAAGAATCTTTGCCAAGAGACTTAAAAGTGAGCGTGGTTGTAGCGATGCCTTTTATTCTGCTCAGTGCTTGGCAGTGGGTCAGGGATCTCTTGGTTGGGAGTCTCTCGGAGTGCCTTGGTGTGTGCCTGTCCCTGCCGCCATCCCTGATCAATCAGCCCTTCCCGCAGCAAGGAGCACAGTCCCGTGGGGTGTTGCAAGAGCAGAAATTCCTACCAGAAGGTCCTTGGAACTCTCCTAAAACTGCTCCCAGTGCTGTGGAGGCAGGAGGACTGCTCTGAGCAGAGGCAAGGAAGGAAATACCTTCTTCTCTCCTTTACCGGTAAAGAGATGCCAAGAACTTTGGGATGACAAGAGTGGAAGTGACATTGTACTTCACTAAACAGAAGTTGTATTTTGCTGGAGTTTTTTTGTTGGTTTTGCCTCAGCCAGCAGCCAAACACCACAGCAGCCACTTGTTCACTACCCCACTGCTCTGGTGCTGAGGAGAATCAGAGAAAAAATAATTGGGAATAATTCCAGTTAATTATGGAAGCAAAATAAAGTATAATATATCTCAAATTAATATAAGACTAATGTTAATTATAATACAAAGGAGAGAGAGAGAGAGAGAGAGAGGAATTAAAGCCAAGAGAAACAAGTGATGCCCAGTGTGTTTGCTCAGCACCCACTGTGTGATGCCAGCTGCTCCCAGTTTATATCCTGGGCATGACATTCTGTGGTGTGGAATATCCCTTTGGCTGGGCTGGCTCTGCTCCCTGCTGGCATTCCATGCACCTGTGCATGGGAAACTGCAGAGTCCTTGGCTTAGAGCAAGCTCTGCTTAGCAACAACTGAAACATCCCATGGTATCAGCATTAGTCTCATCCTAAAGGCAAAACACAGCACTGAACCAGTTAGAACAAACTTAATTGTACCCCATCCCAAAACCATGGGCTCAAGTCCTGTTTATTTTGGATTTTTTCTGTAATTATCCCAGTGGATTAGAAGAATTGGTCTTGGTTTCCCCCAGTTTGTTGTTTTTTCACTGTTAGTGGCTCCTTTTTTATGGCTGATGAACTTCTCTAGGGGCAGTGGCTCCTCATTGGTTCTCTGGGATAGCAGTTCCTATCCCACAGAGTTCCTACTAGGAAGATGAGACCCTTGGGTTCTCTTTTTTGCTTATCATGACTGAGATTTGCAGCCCAATCTCCGGTGTTCTCTGCTGAATCAGCTCCCCAGTGAGAGCTGGGGGCTTTTTGTTTCCCCTCTTTGCCAATAAGAGAAGATGCAGTGCAAGGTGCACTTGCTCCCAACCATTTTTTGGTTGAATATCCCTAAATGCCACCATGTTACAGTTCTACAAAATAAGTCTGATGGAGGGGACGCTCTACTTTAATGTAGGACAAGCAGCAAAGTAGGGCTGGTTAATTATTTGAACACCCTGTGGTTCTCCTGGGGCGTGACAGAATCCAGGGAGCAATGGAACTCTGAGGTGTTGATACAAACTGGTACAGTTCACCTGGGACAGGCATTGATTTGGTGTTTGGGGACCTGATGGACCCATCCAGGTTTTTTCAATGGTGTCTGTTCCTGATCAAAAGCCACATCACTCCTTAGCGTGATGCTATTTCTGCTGGGGTTGTAGCATTTTTTCCCTGTTTCTGCCTGGATTAGCCATAATTTTTCCTTGTTCCTTTTTGATGGAAGCCTTTAATGAGGTGTGATGATTTGAGGAAGTGCACTCTCCCAATCTGTTGGATGCCAGACCTTTAAGCAGAAGAGCCTTTGTGTTTTCATTGCTCCTCTTTCACACTGCCTGAACATGAAAGGCACATTGTGGAGAGGGAGCAGCTCTCATGCCTTAAGATGTACATATTTGGATTTTCTTTATTGCTTTTCTTTTGCTTTGAGCTCTTGCACTCTCAAGTTACCTCTTTCTATGTCTTTTCCCTCTTTCATTCAGCTCTCAACACCACCCAGTACACCCAGAATGTTGGTTTTCTCCTTAGTAACATATTACTACATTAACCTGTGTCAATATTCTCTTGTTTACTAATTATTATTTATTTAGTATCTGCAGTCAAATGCGCATGTCGTATCATGGACTCACAGATTGAGTGGTCTAAAATCTGAATTAAATGAACTCCCCATTATATAGTTTGTAAATGTAAAGCTTTTTTTCTGAGAAGTTCTCTTTTCTCTGCCCTGCCTGCACAAATGGAAACAAAGCCTTTTTCAGCTGAGAGATGATTTAAAACTTCTTGGTTAGCCAAGTAACTACTTTAAACTTAATTGATTCCCATTTCCAGAATATGCATGTGAAGTTTAGGCCTTCAGCTGCTCAGTGAGAGCCAAGTTATAGAGCAGACTTGTAGAGTGTTTATATTGGAAACTTCCCTAAAGCTCACTGCAGAAATCTGGCCAGGCACCCTTAGAATTGTTAAATATTTCATTGCCAGAATAGCACAATTATTACATTTAATATCAAGTCGAGTTTTACATCTAGAGACAGAAAAGTGCTTGGGTTTGGTGTGCTGTAGGCTTTATATACATTATTGTGTGTATTTTATGTATTGTTCCAGGAGAGCACTGAGAATTTCTTGGATATTTTTTCCCTTGCACTGTGAGATTCTGGGTAGGAAAAGCTGCTTTTATTAGAAATAAGCAACTGATCTTTACAAATTTGATAAATGTGCCTGTGAATGACTCCCTTCCTCATTTGTGTTTAAAACAATGCAGGCCCTAAAGGACAAAGATCCTCTCTAAGAAATTCTTTCTGCCTCAGAGGTGCAAGGTTCTGATTGTATATGCTGAAAATTAGGATTGCCAGTTTTTCTACCCAAGACAAGACAGGACAGGGCAAGAAGCGAAGCATTTCAAGACCACGTTTACAGTAGTAAAGAATACAGTTTTTAAAGGATTAAGAATGATTTTTCTTAAACTCCCTTTAATAGATTTGATTTTCCTTTTTCTGCTGTTTTTTTATGTACAAACTGATTATTTCCTAGCTACAATTTTAATTTTTATTGATGATAAGGTTATCTGCTCTTAAAGGTTTAAGGGTCTGTAAAGTAGCTAAGCATTTTTGGTCATATTTCTGTTCCAAGAGCACAAAATCCTGGAATAGTTTGGGTTGGAAGGGACCAGATAGAACTACTTGATGTTTTTATTGTCAAAATACACTTTGTGTTATACTGTGTGACACTCAGGCCTTCAGCAAGTTGGTAGATGTTGCTGCTGTTTATGGGATGTTCAATGTCCCATGTTTAATAGGATGCGGTTAAATGAGGATTACTGTGGCAGCTCTCAGTTTTTGTAGATTAGAAGATGAATTCGTTTATCAAAGAGGAAAAAGCCCTTTGGGAGGAGCTGTTTGTCACTGGAGGGTTTGGATGCAGATATTGGAGCATGGACAAGGTCGTGGCACTGGGGCTGGTGGCCATGCTCAGGTGTGGTACCACACTGAGCTTACTGCTCCTGCTTTACACCTCCGAGTTAAGGCCACTGCCCAGATGTGGTACCACACTGAGCTTACTCCTGCTTTGCTACACTTCGGAGTTACGGGCACTGCTCCGGTGTGGTACCACACTGAGCTTACTGCTCCTGCTTTACACCTCCGAGTTAAGGGCAGTGCTCAGGTGTGGTACCACGCTGAGCTTACTACTCCTTTACTACACCTCAGGGTTAAGGGCAGTGCTCAGGAGTGGTACCACACTGAGCTTACTACTGCTTTACTACACCTCGGAGTTAAGGCCACTGCTCAGGTGTGGTACCACACTGAGCTTACTCCTGTTTTGCTACACCTCGGAGTTAAGGCCCGTGCTCAGGTGGGGTACCACACTGAGCTTACTCCTGCTTTGCACCTCGGAGTTGCGCCCGTGCTCAGGGTTGCTCCCTGCCCGCTGGCCCGGGGGTGCAGCAGCTCCCCGAGCAGGGCGGCAGAGCGCCGGGAATGGGAGCAAGGGCAGCTGTTTGTTTCTGCCGTTCTCAGGGAAACATCCCTGTGCTTACATTCCTTGCGAGTCAATAGGGTCGCGGCAGAGGATCTACCTGACTTGGCTGACCCCCTTCTCCTCCCAGAGTAAACATTCCCTGCTGGCCGCAGGCTGCAGAGCCGCTTGGAGCTCAGGATCAGCGCTGGGTCCGACACCGCGGATGGAGCGCTGCCATTCTGTCCCTGACACCTCTGCCCCGAGCTGTGGGGAGCAGGAGCTGGGAACAGCATCACAATGGTGGCACTGTTCCTTCTTTTTACCAGACCTGAGTGCTGGAAGGTGTTGAGGGGAAGTTCAGAGAACTGCCTGGGTTGAAGCTGGCTTAGCAAGCAGGAAAATCTCAGTGTAACACAGATATATTTACAGCTGTTTAATGGAAGGAGTACACATTTTCTAGAGTTATTTTATAAATCCTCACAAACAGTGTTTATGTGAAAAATGCTTTTACTGAACCCCTGCACAACCCCAGTTCCACAGGTGAAGGTTTCAGCCCTGCCAGGGACCCACGAGAGCACAAGAAACAGAGCCTTCCTGGCAGAGCCCTTGGCACAAACCTGGCACTGTTTGCACCCACCTGTGCGAGTTGGTTTTAAAATCTTTACTGAAACTTCTGTGCTTCAATTGGGTTTTCATTTCAAATCTCCCCTTTATTCTCATCATTTTTTAGATGAGATCTCATAATTGTCCCCCATAGAGTTGTTCAGTAGGGGCTGTTCTCCTCTCAAAGTTTCAGGCAGTTACTGGGAAATCATGTGGAATCATCTGATACACAGATGACTTTCAAAAGACTGTTCAGATCTGTTTGAAATCCTATTTCCTGCTACCTAATCATCGTATAAAACCTTCAGTGTCACTCTTGTAAAATAATACAGGAAATCGAAAGGGCAAATGTGCCCCTCTTTTTATGAGTAGGACAGAAATTATTTCTTTGGAGTCTTCAGTGCCACAGCACACCTGAGCTGCCAGAACTGTGCATAAAATGTCTTCTCAGTCTCCCATGACTGAGAAAGAACCATCTAATTCTTGTTTGAGAGGTGTCCACACTCAAATCCCCTACCTGGCTTGAATTTTGGGCATATCTTGCATTTCAGAAACCCCATCCTTATCACACCTCATTCGAGGACGTGTGGGAGCTGGAGAAATGCTGCCATGTTTTATTCATGCAGTGTTTGACAGCTGTTAAGTAGTGAAACCAGAGACTGGTGCTCTCTTGACTAAAAGGTGTGCACCTGATACCCTTCACAGAGAACCCAATTAACCTTTAGGCTCCATATATTGAATTACCAAACTGGCAACTGCACTGGGCTGCTGGAAATTGGCTGCAATTAAGCTTTCAGACAGAACTGGTTGATTATTTTGCTTGATGAAATCATCTTGCACCCTCTGTATGGGATTTATCCAGCTAAAATAATATAAATATCCAGTTTACTACTCCTGGTTTCTCCCTGGGGTGATGAATGTTCATCTCTGCTTTGTTATCACCAAACTGAAAATCATTTGTGGGTTTTTTGGAGCATGGGCACCTTGGTTCTGTTGGGAATAGCTGTGGCAAACTCCTCTTGGATTTGCTCTTACCCACCCCTCCTCTCTTCCCATTAATTAGTGGGAGCAAATAACACTCTTGGGATCGATTCTCTGTGGAGCATCTGTGCAGTAATTGATAGAGGATACTTTCCAGGGGGTACTCTGGCCACAATTATCTGCTGGTGAAAGAATATCCATTATTAAGAGTGAAAATCTATTAAAGTGAACTTGAGCAGGAAACTAAAGCAACTGTTGGATTTTGGGGCAGCATTGCTGCCCTCGGTAAATTTGGTGATGTGATGCTGCCAAGTATTCCTTGTCCATGTGGTATTTTAACTATGCCAGTTGTACTTCAGAGAAATGGAGAGGGTTTTGCTATTTAATGAGCTGTGATGTTATTTGCCTTTATCAAAAGACAGTTGACAGGACGCCCTTTTGTGTTTATGTGACCTCAGAGAGCGAAAAGTAAATTAAGCAAATGCAGTAAGCCAGGTTTTTTATGTGAGATAAAAACACTGCTGCAGCAGTATAACCAATGCTTTTAAAAACAAATATTTGATAGTGTTTCTATGGTGAACTTTTCTGTTTGTTGGGTAAGTTTTTGGTTTTGTTTGAAATGAGGATGAATTTATACACTCGCTTGGTTTGGTGACTTATTTAGGTGATGTTACTTGTACTTCTCTCTCGCAGGAAATCCACGACTTGTTTAAGGATTATGAAATCAAGTATTGTTATGTGGACAGGAATAAAAGAACAGGTGAGAACTTCAAACTTTGGTATATTTGAATTTTGTGAGGGACATCATGTGCTGTGTATGAAGTCATGGACTGTCACAGCTTATCTGGTGTCCCTCAGAGCCTTTTTTGGCACCTTCTGCTGAAGCCAGTGGAAAGTTGGAAACATTCTGGTGTTGGTCAGAACTTTTTGGTCCCCTCTGGTCCCTCTCAGGAGTGTCCCTGTGGGACAAAGCTGACCTCAGCTGGCTGAATCCCTTTGGAAAGCTGTCCTGAGGCCTCTCTTTGGACAAACCACAGTGCCTGAGAGGAAAACCCTCCCAGCTGCAGATGCATTTGCAGTTTGCTCACAGCAGGAAACACTTTTGCCCTCTGAGGGTCACCCAGCACTGTTGCAGGTTGTCCAGAGAAGTTATGGAATCTCCATCCCCTGGGACACTGGGAACCATCTGGGTGATCCTGCCTGAGGAGCAGCTTGGACAAGAGGCCTCCCTCCCCCAGTCTGGGACTATGTGATTGTGTGAAATGCTTTATGGACCGAAAACCCAATAAAAGATCTGTTCACCCCAAAGGGAGAACATGTGGATGTTGCCATCAAACGTATTCAGCAGAATCTGTAATGTGTCAACTTCAGTGGAATATGTAATTTAGTAAATAATAGTGTGCTAGTAGAACATTTAGTTTTGTTCCCCAAATATAAAATTTGGTTGGGTTACAAGTAGTGACGTTGGGTTACGAGTAGTGAGGTTTGGGTTATGAGTAGTGAGGTTTGGGTTATGAGTAGTGAAGTTGGGTTATGAGTAGTGAAGTTGGGTTATGAGTAGTGAGGTTGGGTTATGAGTAGTGAAGTTGTGTGCCTCATAGCATAGTCACTTTTTGAGTTAATTGCTCATGATGTTCGGTTGATAATCCCAGATTTTAGACATTATATATAAATGTCTGTATAATTTATATAAAAATGTAGCCCTTGCATCTTTGGGATAAACATCCAGCTCTTCCCCGTGGTGTCAGGGGAGGGAGAGGTGAGGCTGCAGATAATCTGGGGTGGCTGACGTCCCCCTCTTGCTCTCCCGCAGCATTTGTCACCCTGCTGAACGGGGAGCAGGCCCAGAGCGCCATCCGCAAATTCCACCAATATTCCCTGCGTGGCAAGGAGATCTCGGTGCAGCTGCAGCCCACGGATGCTCTGCTGTGCATCACCAACCTGCCCCTATCGCTCAGCATGGAGGAGTTTGAGGAGCTGGTGCGTGCCTACGGCAACGTGGAGCGCTGTTTCCTGGTGTACAGCGAGCTCACAGGCCGCTCCAAGGGCTATGGCTTTGTGGAGTACATGAAGAAGGACTCTGCAGCCAAGGCCAGGCTGGAGCTGCTGGGGAAGCAGCTGGAGGAGAGCACTCTGTTTGCACAGTGGATGGATGTGAACCAGCTGACCACAAACCTTATTCACTCCAAGTGCCTTTGTGTGGATAAATTACAGAAAGACTGCGCTGATTCGAAAGAACTGATCCAGGCTTTCTCGCTGAAGTACAAACCTGTGTTCTGCCAGGTATGTTGAATTTCCATCTTATGGAAAACTGAAGTTGGGATTGCAGAATTGGCTCACTTCACTCTTGCTGTCTTCCAGTTTTATTTCTGTAATCACCCAAGTGTTGTGCATCTGCCATGTGAGGTGTGATACAAATGCTTTACTCATGGGGGTGCTTGATCCGTGGTGTTTGGGAATTCTGCAGGACACCACTCCTGTGAAATGGCAGCAAAATGTTTGTAAGACATCCCCTTAGGTCATTTATTGAAAATAATTTTATTTTTGAGAGCTTTAAAAGTTAACATTGCTGATGGTTTTATTGCTTGGTAGAGAAAGGAAGAGTTAGTGGATTCCTCAAGTGCAACTCAGATGATATAAAATACATCATATAATGAATATATTCATATTTAGCATGTCTTTTCCCTAGTTGAGGAAGATTCAGGCTTGGGTCCTTGGGTGTTTCCAGGGATAGAAGTGGTGCACCTTTTGGAAAGCTTGGAAGCACAGAAGAGGCAGATCCTTTTCTTTGTAGGGGAAAGGTTTCCTTCTCATCTTCGTGGCTCGAGAGATAAGAGACCACAAACAAATGTTGTGGCTCAGATCACCACAAACAGGCAGCAGAGGGAAAGCTTTCCTGGAGTCACTCAGATTTCAGTAGCAGGGCTGTTTTCTTGGGGGGTTTTGGGTTGGTTTTTTTTTGGGTGTTTGGGTTTTTTTTGGTTGGTTGGTTGGTTGGTTTGTTTTGTTTTTTGTTTGTTTAGTTTTGGTCTTTGTGGGGTTTTTTTGTTTTGGGGGTGTTTTGTTTTTTGGGGTTTTTTGTTTGGGGGGGATTGCTTTGGTTTTGTTTTTTGTGGGGTTTTTTTTTTTTGTTTTGGGGTTTTTTTGTTTGGTTGGTTTTTTGGGGGTGGTGGGGTTTTTTTTATTTTTTTTTTTGTTTGTTTGTTTTTCAGGGGTTCTTTTGAGGTTGGTTTTTTTTCTTTTGTTTTTGTTTTTTCCCTTAAATCTCCTGGAAAGCTGCTGAGGGATCAGCCCCAGGGATAAGCAGGCAGAGCTTGGAGCAGAAGGTCCATCAGGCCTTCAGCCTGACCACCTGCAGGCTTTCACATCCTCCTCCGTGCTCCTTTCCAGCCCCAGGAATTTGTAGATGGCCAAAGGAAATCCTTAGCCTTGCTTGATCCAAACACACCAGGAGACGAATGGATGGGAATTAACTCTTCCCAGAAAATGCCCATTCCTGGATATTTTGAACTCGTGCCTGTGAATGTGTCTGGCGTCAGCCTCACCTCACTGAGGCCTAAATTAAGGAGTTTTGCTCCCCATTATTTTCTTCCTGTAAGAAGGTATTAAATACTGTAATCAAGTCTCCTCCTCCATCTTTGTTTAATTAGCTAAACTGATTGATCCTTTTAAGTCTTTTCCTTCAGGGCTTTTTTTCCAGCTGTCAGATAATCCGGGGGCTGTTTTCGGCTCCCCCAACCATTTTTCAACATCCTTTAAAAATTCTGAACTTCAAAGAAAGATGGATTTCACTGCCAGGGTTCTTCTGTGCAGTTAGAGGCCCTTAAAAATTGACTTTTACCTTCTTAATTCATAATAATATGTGAGTCACACCTGGTGTAGGTGAGGACAGTGTTTGTGTGTGCATTACATCAGTAAATAGTACTGAATAAATGTTGCTGTAAAATACAGGAGAGTGGAGGTAGGAAAACAAAGAATTCAGATTTGGTAGATGAAAAAGGGAAGAAAGTGGATGAATTCTCATCACAACAGTGCTAATTAATTATGGGTTTATGTGTGAGATGACCTGAAAATTGAGGGCAAAGAAAGGAGGAGGTGGAAGGCCCAAGAAAAGGTGGAAAAAGCAAAGAGGGAAGATGTGATGTGATGGGTAGAGACAAGAGGAAAACTGGGAGAGGACAGGGTAGCAGAAACCCCAGTGTGGGAGGAATTTCAGTGGAGAATGACTGGGAGAAGGTTTGGGGTTTTTTTTCTGGAAAATTTCAGTGTGGCTCCTGTGGTGTTTCCATGGCTTAGTTCTGCTGGGAGCTCATGCAGTATTTCGTCAAGAAATGCAATCTTTTGCCCAAAATTCTTACCTGAACTCATGAAATAAACTCCGGGTTATTTCATCGTAATCCAAAATTACCATTTTATAAAATCAATTTGGTTTCTCCTCTACTGACAGCAGAAATGTTCTGTCAGGAAGAGCTGAAGCCAGATACTTACACATGGATATTAGGAAAAATGTGTTTTGTCTTTTGCTTCAACAAAACGGACCAGAAAACCTCATTCTTTTTTCTGCCAACTTTTAAGTTTTTACTGGAAGATCTCCACTCTTATCTGGGTAGGGATAAAGAGCTTTTTTTCAGTGCCTGCTTGCTCGGGAAGTTTAAAAATTCCTGAATCCTTTGCGAGAATATTGGTGGTTGCATTTGGACACGTTAAGGGAGATTTTAACTGTGTTTCGGTTTAGCTGAAGCTAAAATACAGATGTTCATAGCTTCAAACCCTTCTTTTCACAAGTACCTCAGGTCTTTACCGCTGCACCCAAACTGGTATCAAAATAAAATAGAAATAGAAAATATAGACACGTATTTACATGGCATATACACATCTATGTGGGTATTTATATATCAAAATATGTTTGATATATATCAAACTCTGCCCAAAGGCCAGACTTTAACAATGCCATTAAAGAACTGACCACCCTCTTTTTCTCCCAAATCTTTGACATTTGTATTTCAGTGGTCAGTGTAAGTTTGTGGGGCCTCATCGTTGGGCTGAGGTTGTTTTTATCCAGTGAAATCTAGAGGAGGTTTTGTCTCTTCCACATCGGAGCTGATATCAGTTTATCATTCCCATTCATTTGGGGCCTGGAGATTTTTGCCTACGCTTCATCCCTCCCTTCTCACCCCGTTTTTTTGTTTGATTTAAATCTGCGCATTCTCTCTCAGACTCTGCGCACAAAGGCCAGAGCAGCGTTTGCCACGTAAGCCCTTTTCCAGTCTGCTTGATTGATCAGTCTGGCATCTTCTCTTGGCATTCCACACCACCACAGACTCCACATTGCCCCGAAAGGCACCAGATATTGGTGCAATTTGCATTGTTGTGTGTTTCAGCAGCTGTCGTGCACCCTGATGAGTGGCACTTTGATTATTGCAGGCTGGAAAAATGAAGAATAATGAGTTCATAATTCTTACCCTGCAAAAGAAAAATGCTTGCAGCATCCAGCTGTGTTTACAGTTTGCTTCTCCTTCCTCCTTAGTTCTTTAAATATGTGTTAAATGCATTTTATAGCTGAGGTTCTCCATGAGATTAGATGGAAGTGAAGGTGGGAATGGAAGAGAGAATCAGGAATAGATGAACGTGAATGCCAAATAGATGAAGATGTAATGTCTGACGATTGACGGGAAAGAAACCTCATGGTTTGGGGAAGTATCAGCCTCAGGTTGTATCAGCTCTTGCCAGGGACAGGTGAAATACTGCAGGAATTGCTGGAATTGCAGGATTCCTTTGGGCCCTGGCAGTGTTGTCGTTGCAGTTTGCCCAGGACGAGGACGGCGGCAGCGGCGACTTCGCCGTGCTGGAGTACGAGAGCGCCGAGCAGGCCGAGAGCGTGCGCGGGGCCATGGACGGGGTGACCATCAACGGCAGGAGGCTGCAGGTGTCCTTCTGTGCCCCTGGAGCCCCGGGCAGGAGCACCTTGGCCGCTCTGATAGCCGCGCAGAGGATGGTGAGACCCCCGGAGCCTCCTCGGGATGAGCTCCACGCAGTGGGGTTGGGATTTGCACAGGAAAAGGAGCCAAGCTCGGGAAGCGTTTTGGGTTTTGTTGGATGGGGTTTGGAGCAGCCTGGGATGGTGGGAGGTGTCCCTGCCCATGGAACTGGATGGCTTTAAGGTCCCTTCCAACCCAAACCATTCTGGATTCTGTATAACCAGCCCAGTTCAGGTTCCTTCCCTAGGCTGAGACGGCCTTGAAGAAAATAAAATATATCCATAATACACCATAAAGTTACACCCACATGGCTCTAGGATTTTGGTACATTTAATCTCCTGTAAGAGAAATCATTCCAGCTCGAAACAAAAGTGACTGGGAATGAGTCATTGGACAAGCTAAAAGTTGGTTTAAAGTGGAGAGGCAAGAATTTGTCAGCTTTAAGATGAATTTCAAGGCAGGAGAAATAGGTTCATTTCATGCTCAAGGTAGAAGAAAGCTTTTTACACCCACATGTCCTATCAAATAATTTCCTAGAAAATTGGATGTGATAAGTGTTCCATGGAGCTGTTTTCAGTGGAGAGGCAGAAGAGTTTCCTCACTTCAGCCAGCTCAGAGCACACCTCTCTAAAAGAGATGAGTCTGGTACAAGAGATGGTGCTCGTGGCAACAGTGCCCTTCGTGTTCTCCTGAAGTGATAACTGCGTTTGAGGCAAAGAAAGAAATGTGCTTGAAGTTTTGCTGGGATATTTTTTAGGGTTTTCATTGGAGAGGATAAAAGGCAGGAAACAGGGAAGGAAATGGGTTTTTTCCTGTGTCAGCCGAAATGTTTACATTGTCATCACATGAGTCTGAGGGATTGAAATGTATTCCTTGTTTGCCTCTGCTTCTAACACTTCTGTGTCTCTCTTAATTGGAGATGAGGAACAATAGGAAAGGCTTGCTTCCAGAGCCAAATCCAGTGCAGATCATGAAAAGTTTTAATAATCCAGCAATGCTGCAAATGCTGCTGCAGCCCCAGCTGCGTGGCCACGCTGTTAAACCTGGTAAGCTGTTTTCAAACAATTCAGAATTAAACCCTGTTCTTAGTGCTGCGAGGCTTTGGCAAAGGGGAGAAGTGGAAATAGAGTTTTAAAATCCGTGCAGACACTTTCAGTGTGTTTGTGTAGACAATTTCACATTTTATCAAAGCAAAACAGGAGGTGCTTTGCACCTACAAATATCCTGCTATTAACTCTGGGGGCTCTGAATGCTCAGATTAGAAATGGGTTTCGAAAGAAATGTCTTTTGCAAGACTTTGGTAAGTTTAAATCTGATTCTAGATCTGAATTTTGCAGCCCGAGTCTTTCTCCTGTTGTTGCCAATGTAAATCTTTATTCTCTTGGCTGCTGCCACAGTTGTGCAGAGCATTTATTGCAGTGTTAGCCACAAACATTTCTGGGTTCTCATCAGGATGTGAATAAACACAAATTTCACATTTCAAATGGGGAAAGTGCTCAGAACAGGACCCGGGGAATGAGGAGATGGACTGGGGGAGAGCTGAGGGTGTGGGACAGAGTCACACAGAAATGTTCTGTGACCACTTCAGGGCACAAATGCTTGAGCTGAAGCTGAGTTTAGAGCCCTTCAGATAAAGCTGTGGCCTGGAATCAGCTCAGGCTTGGAGTGGAAATCTCAGGAGCACCTGGAGAGGATCCTTGAGCTCTCCTGTGCTGGAAATTCTTCATCAAAACTGAGTGTATTGAGATGTTTCACAACCTTTCCTTATTCTGACCTTTGTACGCTTGAAAATTTCCTGGAAAGCAAATTTAAAAATTCAGGATAATTCTACAGATTTTTACTTGCCTAACTTATAAAATACAAATTTTTTTGTGTGTTTTTCTATAACAGTTCTTGGAGCATCGGCAGGTTTACCTCACCTCATAAATTCAGCAGTGGGCCCACCTTTTCTGCAGTTGAATAAAGTTCATCAGGTATGTGACAAAAGAACTGTTGTCAGAAGGGGCGTTTGGGGAGATGTTAACATGAGAAATGCTGAAGTTTTAAGAAATTGCAGCTAAAATCAAGTGTTAAAGCTCTAAGGGAGGTTATGAGGTGGGGGGAGCAGGCTGTGCTTACTGTCCAAAAGTGAGTTATTTTATCTGATTTTGTGAGAGCTGCTGATTTGCAGAGAAAATTTGTAATTATTGGCAAAAAAAAAAATCTTCTTTAAATGAGCTCTCAAGCAGCCTGACACATCCACCCTCCTGTGGAGACTTTCTGGGTTTGTCTGATTCAAACCAAGTTCCGCATCCTTCTCTTCACTTTAAAGCTTGCAGGGCCCCAGATGTGCTGCATGTGCCATAAAAATGGGATTTGCAGATGGTACTTCTCACTCACAAACCCCCCAAGGTTCTCAGGGCGCCTTAATTTCCAGATGGACACCAGAATTCCTAAATAATAAGAGGAAGGGTCTTTGGGATGAGTTTGTGCTAGAAATGGAGAATGGGAAAAGGATTTCTCTAGCTCTGCCAGGAGCCAAAAATTGAATTTAATATTCGTGGTCGGGATTTACACATATACATACAAGGGGCTGGAGTCAATCACTTGGCTTTAAGTATTTGTGATGTTTCAGAAATTCCCATTTCAAAAATAAAATCCCCTTCAGCATCAGTTTTTTCTCCTATTCGTTTGCAAACAGAGATCTTAAAAAAGTTTGCTTTTCCTTTCTCCTTAGTTCTTTAAATATGTGTTAAATGCATTTAAATGCCTTTGGTCTTTAAAAAGACCAAACTAAAATGCAGAGATATTTTTTTGTTAAATATATTGAGCTTTTCTATTTTTTTCTCTAAAAACTGGTAGGTGAATATATCAATTTTGAATAAATTTAATTTCACCCTATCCAATGAGTTGCTTTTGTCCATATAACTCCAGGGAGAGCTCATGGGGTTATTGAGCTGAGCTTCTCTCAAGGATTTCTCCAGCACTGCCAGGAGCCAAAAATTGAATTTAGTATTTGTGGTAGGAATTTGCCCAAATACATGCAAGGGGCTGGAGTCAATCACTTGGCTTTAAGTATTTGTGATGTTTCAGAAATTCCCATTTCAAAAATAAAATCCCCTTCAGCATCAGTTATTTCTCCTGTTCGTTTGGCAAACACAGAGATCTTAAAAAAGACCAAACTAAAATGCAGAGATACTAAGCTTTCCTATTTTTTTCTCTAAAAACTGGTAGGTGAATATATCAATTTTGAATAAATTTAATTTCACCCTATCCAATGAGTTGCTTTTGTCCATATAAAAAGTACATCATTCTTTGGGGTTATTGAGCTGAGCTTCTCTCAAGGATTTCTCCAGCACTGCCAGGAGCCAAAAATTGAATTTAGTATTTGTGGTAGGAATTTGCCCAAATACATGCAAGGGGCTGGAGTCAATCACTTGGCTTTAAGTATTTGTGATGTTTCAGAAATTCCCATTTCAAAAATAAAATCCCCTTCAGCATCAGTTATTTCTCCTGTTCGTTTGGCAAACACAGAGATCTTAAAAAAGACCAAACTAAAATGCAGAGATACTAAGCTTTCCTATTTTTTTCTCTAAAAACTGGTAGGTGAATATATCAATTTTGAATAAATTTAATTTCACCCTATCCAATGAGTTGCTTTTGTCCATATAAAAAGTACATCATTCTT
>VZRL01002179.1:136607-156638 GCA_013397895.1 Origma solitaria
ACCAACCCGCCCAAAAAAAACCCCCAAAAAAAAAAAAAAAAAAAAAGGAAAAAAAAAAAAAAAAAAAAAAAAAAAAAGGAAGGCTGTACTGGGCATGATTTGACACAGTGTCCTGTATATTTATTTTTGTACAACAACCTATAGAACAACCTATATTTTACCTGGCAGATGATGCTGCCAGGCAGTTCCAGGCCTGTAGCATAAATCATGATGTCTGTTAAAGTTTATTTTAAACCTCAGCGCTGGCCAGAGCTAATAACGCTGAATATACCAATGGCAGAGTCTGAAGGTGGTGCCCCAAAGTTATTAATAAGTGGCTCAGTTCTGGTGGCAAACCAATCCAGAATATTTTGAATAAACAATGTTAATATTTTCTCTGCAGGCACTGGGATTTGTCAGCTTTTTAAAGGCTCTGGAGTAAGATTTCATGTCGATTGTTGTGGGGGAAACCATAGCAGGGTATTTCTCCGAAGCAACATCAGTTGTGTGGAAGAAATTGTTATTTTTCCTTGCTGTCTTAACTCAAAATCTGAAATTCCTACAGTGTGAAAATGTCTCAGTTCTGTCGTGTTCTGCACTAACCGTTGTTTTACCCTTCCTCAGAGCTCGATTCTGGGGAG
This sequence comes from Origma solitaria, assembly GCA_013397895.1. Taxonomy (NCBI): domain Eukaryota; kingdom Metazoa; phylum Chordata; class Aves; order Passeriformes; family Acanthizidae; genus Origma; species Origma solitaria. Next base: position 137,228 of record VZRL01002179.1, read on the forward strand.
CGCCTCCAGCCTGCTGCTGCAGAGCCCTGCCCAGCTGGCCCTGCCCCAGCAGCAGCTGCTGAAGATGGACAGCATGCAGGCGAACAGTGTAAGGCCATCCCTGCGCTTGGGGAATCTTACAGCTCCTCAAAGAAATCATTTTGATTTAGGATTTTTAAGGTCCTCCCAACCCAGCCCATTCCACGGTTCTGTGATAGTCGAACACTTTATTGAGCTGAAAAGAGAGATAATGCCAAGTTCTGAAAAATAGCCACGGACAGATTAATTTAATCATTTACACAGTTTTTTCTTTCTCCTTTCAGAAGCCAGGTTTGCTGGGAGAGCCTCCAACGATGCTCCTGCAGACTGTCCTGGGGATTGGGGTGATGCCCACGGTGAGCTCGGGCCTGGCCACACGAGGAGAAGCTCTCAAGTGTAAATGACATTTTATTTCATCCTAAATCTATAGAAATGCCCAACTTCCAATTCTGCACCTGATTTTCTCCCTCTGGAGCAAAAGCAGGTTGTTAAATACTCTGCTTGCTCGGTTACTGCCTGTTTTAGTGCACTTGGAATATAGTTTTATTGAGGGGTGAAATTCTGTGGGGTTTTTCAAAGCAGGTACCTGTGAGCTGCTTAAGAGGCAAAGAAGGCTTTTGTCTTCATTTTATTTTAACATCCAGTCTGGGACAGATGTCAGATTTGAATGCAAATTCTTGTGCCACTGATGCCCTCAGTTTTTGTGAGGAAGGATCAGTTGGATACAGGGATTGTTCAGCCTGGAGAAGGCTCCAGGGAGAGCTCAGAGCCCCTGGCAGGGCCTGAAGGGCTCCAGGAGAGCTGCAGAGGGACTGGAGACAAGGGACAAAGGGACAGGACACAGGGAATGGCTTTAAGATGAAAAAGGGTAGATTTCGATGGGATCTTGGGAAGGAATTGTTCCCTGGGAGGGTGGGCAGGGCTGGGCTGGAATTCCCAGAGCAGCTGTGGCTGCCCCTGGATCCCTGGCAGTGCCCAAGGCCAGGCTGGAGCAGCCTGGGACAGTGGGAGGTGTCCGTGCCATGGCAAGGGTGGCACTGAATGATCTTTAAGGTCCCTCCCAACTCAGAGCACTGCAGGATTTTCTGATTTTGTTTCCTGCACAGCTCCATGCATTCTGCAGCTCTGGACATGCTCTGGGTCATGACAGTAACCAGGAGCAAGGAACAGGTGCCGGGGAGGGCAAGAAGTGTCCTCTGAATACGCAGATTTTCATTTTGGAGAACACTTTCCATCCCTTCAGTTAAAAGAATTCCTCCTCATGCCCCTTGAGGTGGGGTTTCCCCCTGGCTCCCAGTCCAGGATGTTGTTCCCAGGTTTTTTTCAAAGCGACAGGAAGCACTAAGTAAGTTATCACAGGGAATGTTTAGAAAGGTCAGAATTTTATTGTAGCAGCTTGAAACGGAGTTGTTTGCTCGTGGGATGGCAAAAGAACAAAAACCATTTCCCTCCCCCCTCAGCAAAGCCCAAGGCAAGCCCTGTGTGCTAAACCCCTCTAAGAGCACAGTTTCTCCATTTATGGCCGCGGCAGCTCTAACCCAGCTCCCCTTGCAGCAGCAGGGATGGGCGTGCTGCCATTCTTCCCCAGTCAGCACATCGTTGGACAAGCTCTTCCCGGGCCCAACAGCGCTCCAGACAAAGCCACAGCCGAGGCGGCCACGCCGGGATCGGGACCGGGATCAGGGTTGGGATCGGGACCGGGATCGCAGCCCTTCCCGCAGCCCCTGGCCAGCCTGCCGGCCGGAGCTCTGCGCGCCACCCGCTCCAAAGCGCCCAGCCAGCTCACCAACCCCGACCCAGCCCCGGGGGTAAGTGCCTGCAGCACCAATATTGCCTCTTTTTCTTGCATGGGGATTTCTCTTCTTTATTTGAACTTTTCTTTATTTTAACTTGGCTGTAAAATTCGCTGCGTCCCACGAGCATCCGTGAGACATCTTAAGGTCATTGCAGTTATGAATAACAGGGAGAGAACAATGCTGCGCTTTGGTGGTCCAGCTGAAGGAACAAAGGGATCTCCACGGTGCTGGAGGGCTTCTTTCCATGTGTTTGCCTCATAGTGTTTGATGATGAAATTTATCTCCAGCACCATGTCTCTTTTGAAGGGTGAAAATTGGACTTGTGGTTGAATTTCATGATTAATCACGAGCAATTCTGGTGGTGTGGAGGGCCTTTGGGTTTCCAGGTGGTTGTGGGTGTGTCTGTAAATTTTCCACTTTTAATTATCAGTTTTTTAAAATACTATTTATTCCCTTGAGGGGATAATGGGATGGGATTTAAGTGGTCTCATTCCTTCAGAATTTCTTTCTGCCATTAGCAAAACTTACCTTTTATAATATATCTAAATACTTCGACATTTATGGGGAAACATGTGCTTAATTCAGATCAGGTCATGGTTTTCCTAACATTTGGCCTTTATTTCCTTGTGTCTCCAAGTGCAAAGAGTTCATTTTGTCTTGGCCATGTACTTAACGTTCACTCCCTGCAGCTGGAATTGTTCGAGTGATTATTATTCCTTCACTTGCATATAAAAGGTTTTCTTTTGTTTGTTTGTTTTGTAATATCCTTTAGGAACTCGCAGTCTGAAGAGAAACATTCCTGCAGAACTCTTTGGAAGAAAAAAGTGCAGGCAACGTGTGCAGATTGTCCTCCTGTCCACAGGATTGACTTCAAAAGTTTCATTTTATTTCAAAACTTTAATTTCAAAAGTTCTTTTTCATAGGACTAAGCTTTTTCCAAGACCCTGCAGGGCCACTTAACCTTATTTCTGATAAATTTGGTATAAATTTAATGCAAACTGCCCTGTCCATTTTTCAGACTCCCTTGAAAAAACAGACTTCTCTGCTTGGGGACCCCCCAAAAGAAATTCGGCTGAGCACCAACCCCTACTTGAATTTGGCAAGTGTTTTGCCTGGTATTTGTCTGCCAGGTAAGCAAGCCTTTCGTGGCTTTCATTGCAAATTTCCACAGCCAGAGTGTGGCAAATGTTTATTCTAATTATCTGGTAAATTCACTGACCACAACGTTCATCCTCAAGGAAATCTTGTAGCGTGTCTTAAAATTGCCAAGTCATTTATCCCGATGGTTAAATAGTGAATTTTTAGAGGTAATGGGCTCACAGACTTCTAGAAACCTTTCAATTATTAGTAGCACTATTAATTTGGGGGCCAGCCTAATCTGAAGAGGCAAATTTCAGTTGTAATGCTGGGATGGAACCTGCTGTGTGTGTTTTATCCAGGCCAGGTGTGATTGAGGCTGTGTGTCCTTGTGTTCCCAGCAGCCATCGCCAGCAAAGCCTCCAGTCCTCCGCAGCAGAGCAGCCTTGCAAACAGCGTCCTGGACGCTGCTGTGGCTCAGGGAACTGCATCACAGCATGCCATGGAAAACTATTTCGGATACTCCCAGCAGCCTGGGGAATACCCACAGGTAGGTGTTCAGCCTGGCACTCTCTGGGATTCTCCCAGGGCTGCTCCGTGTTTGTTCTGTGTGCTCTTCCTGTGTGCCCAGCACCAGGAACTGCTCCTGGGCCTTCCTGCCTCCTCTTGGGGCTGAGCCTCTCCACTGACCCTTTATCTCTCAGTTCAGAGTAGATTCAGCACTAAAAATATTTCCTGCTGAAATCACAACCCTTGAAAAATTGCTTCTTGAGAGCCTGAACTCAGAGCTAAAAATGACTGAAAAATGACTGCTTCCAACTTCTGCCTTGGCCTTGTCTGCCTTCAAAACCAGGGAGTTTTTGCCTTCTTGAGAAGTTTTTAAGTCTTGAGCTTTGGCTGGATGGCAGAGAAGAGAGCTCTGGGGAATGTTTGCCAGCTGTGTGCACAGGATGTGCTCCATGCCTGCCCCACGTGGGGATCAGACTCTCCCCGTGTGGAGAGTCTGAGAGTGTTGCAGTGCTCAGAGCCAGTTCCACAGGACTCTGGGAAATTCCCAGATTTTCATTAACCATCCTGTGTGTGTAAATGCAAACTGTACCTGCGGACAGATGAAATCTGAGAGCTGCCTCCTCCCCAAGCTCAGTGGGGACACAGAGGCTCTCCTGGGCTGCTCCAGGGAGATCTGTGTGCTCCCAAATTCCTGGGGGTCAGGTGGCTGTGGGGCATGGAGAAGGTTTGGATTGGGAAGGTCCCAGCCTGGCCAGAGGGGTGGGGAGGGAGCTCTGCCGGGGGCCAGGCACCTCCTGGATCAGAGTTGGTGCCTGCAGGGCTGCAGGAGAGCTGGAGAGGTACTGGGGACAAGGCATGGAGGGACAGCACACAGGGAATGGCTTCCCATGGCAGAGGGCAGGGCTGGATGGGATATTGGGAAGGAATTGTTCCCTGGGAGGGTCTGAGGCCCTGGCACAGGTGCCCAGAGCAGCTGTGGCTGCCCCTGGATCCCTGGAGGTGTTCCACAGAACACGAATTATTGTCTCTGCCTCACTGCCAGGGCAGTGGTGCCTCCTGCGTTTTTTAAGGACTTACCATAATTTGAAATGTTTGATTTGAGCTCCATCACTGGTGTTAAAGGTGTTCTTGGTGAGCTTGGGGTTGTGAGAATTGTAGGCAGACACGGGAGAGGATTTTTGCTGCTCTGTAGGAGGCTGTCCAGCACTGGTACCAACATTATGCTCAGGCACATTACTCTACCCAGGCCAGAGTGGATGGCTTTGAAAATGGAGGCCCTGAGGTGAGAAAGAATTTCATTTCCTTGCAGTCTCCACTGGCTGTCGCTCCCACCAGCTTGGGGACACCGCTGTGTGTTGGTGCCAGGGGAGCGCAGGAATGAGGGGCTGCAGAGCGTGGGCTGAGGGCACTGCATGGGCACTGCTGCAGGGCAGCCCTGCACCCACTGGGTTCACACCCGAATATCCCTCGGGAAAATCCCACGTCCAAAATCACCTGCCGAGGTCAGGAGTGCATCCAAATATCCCAGCCAGGAAGCAGCACACCGGAATGGCATTTCCCAGGACTGAATTTAAGGGCTGTTTCTTGCCCAAGCCAAGGTTTCTGTGACCAAGGAAAAGAACATTTTTTTAAAGCCATTATGTACAGTAAACCATCCCAAAATGCCACATTTTGCTCCAGGAATTGCTGCACACCCGAGCTGCTGTGAATTGCACCTATCGTTACCAACTGAGTGTGACTCAGGTATTTATCTCACACCTGCTGAGAGCTCATCACTGTAGGAAAAAAAAAAATTATTAAACCTTTCTTCCTTGCACTTCACGGATGCCATTCTGCATTCAGGAATCTCCAGGTGGATCTTTCCCAGACTACAGCACCGGCCCGCAGGTCGTGCCTGGCCTGTTGAGTGGAGCCCAGGGGTCCCAGCCAGGCTTGCAGCCTCCTCCAGCAAATCCCTTAAAGGTGAGAGGAGAGGAGAGGATCAGTGGCTGCAGAAGCTTCTTCCCTGTCTGGTGCTGCCCCCGAGTGGAGCTTTCCCTGCTCCGCACAGCTCCGGGAAGGGCAGGAGTGCTCGGGCCACTTCCAGAGCCCTGCAGAGCCCTCCAGGCCCGGGATCAGCTCCCTCAGAGCCCCCAGAGCCACAGGCAGAGCAGGGCTGCGAGAGAGGGGAGTGTGCAGAATGCCTGCGAGGAGCAAATAAAGCAGGAAGGGAAAGAGGAGGAGGAGGAGGTTCGCACTGGATTGCAGTGGGGTTTTGTCTGACCTGCAGATGGATTGCACTGGGGTGGAACCTCTGCAGTGGAGAGAGCAGCTCAGGGTTCCAACAGCACCCCTTCGAGTACCCTGCACCAGATCCTGGGGAAATCCACTTTAAAACGGCTTTTATTTGCAATTACAGCAGATGTAGCTCTACTTCAGCCAGACTGACTGAGCAAAGCTTCGAGACTTCATTTCCATCAGTAACAGGAGTGGGCAATGCTTTGGGAACTGTGAGCTGAAGGACTCAGGCCTTCGGTGTCACTCCCCAGCTCCCGCTGTGGGAATTGCCAGCCTGGAGCGCTGTTCTGGGGAACGGTGGCCGTGGCTCAGTGTCCCTGTTCTGTCTCCCGCAGGTGGCCCCGAAGCGCAGCTCCTCGTACCTCATGTCCGAGCCCAGCCCCGTGGAGTTCCCAGCTCCGGGCTCCGTGCGCTACTCGGAATCGTCGCTCAAGAAGAAGCGCGTGTATTGATGATTCCCGCGGCTCCATGGATCCATTCCCTCCCTGCCCGGAGGGGAGGCACGTGGGAATTCCTCTGTATTTATTGCTGCCTTAACTTCAGCCAAGGAATTCTTTGTGTGGGGTGAGTGGCCCAGGAGGAGCCAGCGCTGTCCCGGCACACGCAAGGACACAGGACCCGTGTGACTGACAAAGGTGGGGCTGCCTTCCCTTGGGACAGAGGGGACAGTGTTGGCTTTGTCACCTGTGGGCTGAGGGACAGAGCACAGGGACTTGGGAGCTGGGGCAGCTCCAGCTGAAAGCAATAAAAACCCAGAGGATGGAAAGCTGATCCAGTCCTCAGCCTGAGGAAGGTAAAAGAGGAAGTCTTGATAGTAATTATTTTGTATTTTTTTAACTCAAGAATGTGGGGGTTTTTCCCAGCCTTCCCTTTTCCAGGATTAAGAGTTTTGCATTTACAGCGTTTCAATTTTTAATATTTGTTCTTAATCCTGGAACGGAGCGATACCAAATGAATTCCCAGAGCCTCGGCGATGGTCTCAATAAATGCCTGTTCAAAGGGAGATGCTATCCTGTGCTGCCTTGGAATATTCCCTGGGATCTGGAGAGCTGATCCTTGGCCAGAGGAAAAACTTTCTCTTTTTTTAGGCTGAGCATCCACAGCTTTTCCATGGAGGAAGTAATTCCCAGGGTGTGGCTGCACCAGTGTCCTCCTTCCACAGGTGTGTCCCAGCTCTCCCTGGGCCACCCCACAGTGTTTCCCACTTTGAGTGTATTTTCCCTGTTTTTTTAAAGACTTTTTGTATTTTTAGCTTATTATCAGCTTCGGCTCGAGTTGTTCTTTTCTGCCATCAGTCCTTGCAGCTGGAGATGAGCACTCCTTCCGTTTTTAGGGACAGTAAATGAGGCTTTCGCCCTCATCCTGAGGCTTTGCCTCCTTGGAATCCTGCTGCAAACCTCTTGGGACTGAGTTCACCGAGGCCAGGAGCCACCTCTTATCCTTTTCCTTGCTAGAGAACCCTGAAGCCATTTTTCAATACTGATTTTTTTAAATTAAAGTCTTAAACTTTGCCTTTCAAGCTTTGGGATGCGACCAGGATCCGCGTTTTCAAAGCTTAAAAAATCCCAATCAAAATCCCTCCTCCCTCAGCTGCTGGAACTGCTCCACAAACAGGGGCCAGGAGCTTTTCTGGGATTCTGCCTGTATGTATTGATAAATTCACTTGTAATATTTTGTTTCAACTGTTTGTATATGCAACTTTCTCAACTTGTTACACTTTTCAATGAAAATAAATTGTTGGTACTTATTTCAAGTGGATTTGTGTGGGAGGAAAACAGCCCTGGACTCCTGGAGTCAGGTAGGGTAGGAAAAGGTTTTAAAGAACATTATTCCTATGAAAGTTCCATTTTAAAAACCCTCCTGTTTAATTTCTGATTTAAAAGGGAGGCACATGGAGAAAAAAAAAATTCTTTATTAGACTTGTTTGTATAAAGAGTAACAAAGTGCTTAAAGATTGAATTCAGCTTCCTAAGTGACATACAGAAACAATAACACTGTAAAAATAAATCTGACCTCCGTGGAGCTCATAATTACAATTTTTTATATTTATTTATATATATATATATAGACCTCTTTCTATTATTGCCAAAACATGAGTATCTCTTCAGAGCATTTTCCCAGCTCCAGGTGTGGTAGGAAAAATGATGGCCCAGGTTGAGGAGCTGGGGCAGCAGAAAGTTCCAGTTAAACCACTGAGCCTCTGAGGCCAAATGGTCTCTAAACAATTTATGTTGGAGGAGTTCCCATTCCCTGGGGACACCCCAGGCGTCTTTTTCCTTTGGGATAATCCCCCAGTTCTGCCCATGGGATGAGTTCTTCTCCACCTCCATGAATTCCTTCCCTGCACAGCGCTCGGCACGAGCTGAGAGCTGCACATGGACCCTCCAGGCTCCCTCCCCTCTGCAGCCTCCAGGGGTGGAGTGGGGCAGTGGCGTTAGGAAAAGCAAATTGTTTATCCCAAAATTGGGTTTCTCACTGAAATGCACAATCCACGCTTCCATGGTGCTATTTTTGCACACTCGTTTTTTAAATACCTGTAAGAGCTCAGGACTGGGGCCTGGTGGGGTAAAATGAGCTGATCATTTTGCCTTCCCTATAGTTCTGTGCTGAAGTTGTTTGTTACTGGAATTTAAGTGCATGTGAAGGATATTTTGTCAGCCAACTTTAAAATTATGAATTGAGCTCTCTCCTATCCACTGGCTGAGGTTCGAGCTGAGAAATGCAGAGGATTTTCCCAGCTCACATCATCCATCAGGGCAATTCCAATCAGAGCAGGATAAAACTGCCCTGCAATAACAGCAGCAAAGGGAGCTGGAGCTCATTTTGCCCAAACCTTGAAATTCTTTTAATCCAACTCTTATATTTGTTGGCAAAAGAATCCTTTAGAACCACATCAGCCCAGTCAGAGTACAAATTACAGGAGTAAAAAAAAAAAAAGGAATAGCCTTGGGCATATATAGTTTGCTGGGCATTTAAAGTCCTGCTAGTATAAAAAAATGAATTACATTTTACTCATAATTGTCTCAAATCCTTGGATGAGGTTGTGGAAGGTGGTGCGCTCGTCGTGTTTGTAGATCCAGCACTTCCTCATCAGCTGATCCACCTGGCAGCACAAACAGGGACATTTTTAAAGGAGTGAAACATTCCCTTGGGTTTCCACTACAGACAAGGGAGCAGAGTCCCTGAATGAACAGAAACACCTCCGGTGTTGGGCAGGGAGCTGATCAGAGGGGTTTGTGTCACCTCAGGGCTTAAACCCACACCAGAGTTCCACGGGCTGTGCTGCACCCCAGGAATTGCCAAAATCAGCATTCCCAAAATCAGAATTTGATGCAAGCCATTAACTCCTCTGAAGGGACACCAGGAACTTGGGAATGTTCATATCAAAAGCATCTTAAAACAATGCCTGAAAACCTTGGAAATGCCTTTTCCCAGCACTCCAGGAGGTTTTCTTACCCAAGTGGGCAGGCCTGCGGAACCACGAGGGGGGACACCTCTGGGGCTGAACCAGGGTCAGACAGGGAGCATCTGTCCGTCTGTCCTTCTGTCCATCCATCCCTCCATCCATCCATCCCTCCATCCATCCCTCATCCATCTGTCCATCCGTCCATCCATCCCTGTCCATCCATCCATCCATCCCTCCAGCCCTATCCCATCCACCCATCCATCCCTCCCCCCCTCCGTCACCTCCTCGGGGCAGGTGGGTGGCCGTGGCAGTCTCTTGTCGTCCTGCAGGACCCTCACAAGCCGTGCCACTGTCATCTGTCCCTGCGTGGGGCCGATCATCTTCAGGAACTCCTGTGGGGACAGCAGGGTGAGCTGGGGTCCCTCACCCCCAGCTGAAGGACAACCCCCAGGGTTCTTCCCCAGGCTACCCCAGGGGATGGTGGAAGGTGTTCCCCACGGAAGGGGTGGAATGAGATGAGCATTAGGGTCCCTCCCAACCCAAACCAGTCTGGAATTCTCTGATCCCTCTTGTTGCCAAAACCAGTAATTTTTAAAAGCTGGGACTGAAGCAGCTGTAGCAGCCACTTCTCTCGCAGCACTTACTGCCATGGGGCTGGACTCGGAGTCGCAGTAGGTGAGGAGTTCATAGAGCGTCACCCCGAAGGACCAAACGTCTGAGGCGATGTAGAACTTGCTCTGCAGCAAACACTCGGGGGCATACCTGGGGACACGAGGGGACAGCGTCAGCTCCCAGCCCTGCTCACACACAGAGCAGCTCAGGAGCCACAGCTGTGTTCATAGAGCCCTTGCACAGAAATTACCGTGGGATGCCAAGAGAGAAAATAAATAAGGTGTGTTCACAGCGAGGCGCTGTGAAACTGCAGAGACCGAACCCAAATCGGTGGGCACATGGTGCTCTCATGGGGTGACGTTAATCAGGCCCATAAAACCAGGACAATGCTGAGGGTTCCCCACAGGCTGCAGGCACAGGAGCACAGGCCCTGCTCTGCAGCCTGGCCCCGGGGCCATACCAGAACACGGGGCTGTCGCGGTCGTCCTTGACGGTGTAATATTCCTTGTCTGTCTCGATGGCCTTGGTCAGGCCGAAGTCCCCGATCTTCACCCTGTTCTCACTCTCCACGAGGACGTTCCTCGCTGCCAGGTCCCGGTGCACGTACTGACAGGAGCCCAGGTAGTCCATGCCCTGGCAGAGAAGAGAAGAAGCCTTTTATGCTCAGCTCTGCCATACTTCCGTCCCAGTTTCTCTCCAGTTCATGCTTCACACAGCCTGGCCACGCTCTGCACTCTCACCTCCATCCCTTCAGACTTCACCTCGCTCCTTCCCTCCTGCCAACACATTCCAGGTCTGCCCTCCCTCCTAACACTCCCAATCCTCCCACAGGAACAACTTTTCACAGCAAACTTTCAAGCAAGGGAACCTTTTCATCATTTCCCTGCTGCTCTTTGTGCCAGCAGCACCTAGAGCATGGGAGAGATTGCTTTAGGATTCAGATCCTAGGGGACAAAGCAGGAGAATGGCTTTGTTCCTGATGTTTTCCATGCCCCTCACTCTGCTGATGGATCAGAGGAGCTGCAGGCTCGGGGCCAGCTCACCTTGCAGATCTGAACTGCGTATCTGAGCAGCTGCTTGAGGTTGATCTTGTTCTTGTTCCGTGGGAGATACTCCTTCAGGCTCCCGGAGGGAAGGAATTCCATGATGAGTTTAATGCCACTTCCTCCTGAAAACAGAGCGTGTTTAGTTTCAGACCCTTCTCCCATTATGGTACAGGCTTTGGTACAGGCCCGGAGCAATAGCAGCGTTTGTAACATCACAGAGCCATGGGCTCATTCCATCATCCAGCCCTGAGCCAATCCACAGGAAATCTGCTTCAGGCAGGACATTCTAAATGTTAAACCCATACACTTCTGAATATTCTACAAGATTTACCATCTTCTGTGCAAATGCCCTTGTATTTGACGATGTTGTCGTGATAAAGATTCCTCAGGATTTCAATCTCCTTCTTGAGGTCAGCGATGTGATTCCCTCCGCTCTCCGGCTTCAGGGACTTCACTGCCACCTGCTCCCCGGTGTTGTCACCTTCTGGGTCATATCTGCACAGCTCCACCTTGCCAAAGTGGCCCTGGTGGGAGAGAAAGGAGCAGCCCTGAGGACAGCGTTGGGACAGTGCCAGCCAGGCACTGCTGGGGTGTTGGTGTGGCACAGCCCAGGCCGTGGGGACAGCCAGGAGCACTGCGTGGGCTCTGTGGGTGACACTGCTCTCACCTCACCCAAATCACGGATTCTTTTCAAGAACCTCTTCTCAAAGAGAGTGGGATCCACCTCGGTAACAGGTTTCTTCTCCGAGACAATATCGGGATCTAGGAGGGGAGAAATGTCCCAGGTCAGATTCCTGTTGGTCTCAACCCTCCAAGGCATCCTTGCTCTATTGCCACTGTCACCTTTCCTTCCTCAGATGCCACCTGCTTTCTGATGGACTCCTCCATCCTCCAGTGCCAGTCTGGATCTGCTCCCAGACCCACACCCACATTTCTGCTGGTGACCTTCCCACCTGCAGCAGTTCCTCACCTCCCATAAGGGTGGAACGAGCTGCTCTTTAGGGTCCCTCCCAAGCCATCCCACTCCAGGGTTCCAGGATCCCTCCCTGCAGGTGCCCCCGGGCCTTACTCTGCTCCTCCAGTTTGTTGATGTCCCTCATGATGGCCCTGAAGAAGGGTCTCTGGTGGGGGTCGTAGTTCATGCACTGCTTCATCAGATCCGCCAGCTCCTTGCAGGACGGCGTGGCCAGCACAAAGTGCCCCTCATAGAACCTCTCCTTCTGTGGAGCGAACGGAAATTCCAGGCATGTTAACCTCCAAAACTCACAGTTCTCAGCTGGGGCAATGCTTGGACTTGAGGATCTCTCAGGTCTTTTCCAACCTGAGCAATTCTGTGGTTCTACCTCAGAGAATGTGACCATTAAATCCTTAACTCATGAGCTTTGCCAAGGAAATCCCTTTTCAGCTGAAACTCTCATCTCCTAACAGAGAATTCCTTCTGGGCTGGGTCTGGGGTAACCACTCCCACCCATGAAGTGTTTAAAAGGTGCTGCAGAGCTCTCCTTTCAGGAGTCATTTCCTGCCAGGTTTTCCATTATTTCTACACCACGAAATGTTTGCCAAGGACACACCGGGTGCTCCTCAGGGCCCTGAGAGGTCTCAGCTCCAGGCCAGGTGGGCAGGGCTGGGCTGGGCATTCCCAGCTCTGCAGGGCTGTCCCAGCTGTGGCCATGGGCAGGAAGGGCACAAGACTGACTCCGATTCTTTAGATTTCAGTGAAGAGTGTCCCATGGGAGACCATTTGGAATCAATCCAAAACAAATGAGATATTTGGGAGAACCTCACTCAGCTTCTAACTGGCCATGGGTTAGAAAAGGCTGGGAGAGCTGGGATTGTCCAGCCTGGAGAGGAGAAGGCTCCAGGGAGAGCCCAGAGCCCCTGGCAGGGCCTGAAGGGCTCCAGGAGAGCTGCAGAGGGACTGGGGACAAGGCATGGAGGGAAGGACAAGGGGAAACCTGAAGGGCCCAAGGGAGGGATCCAAGGTGAAGTTTGTTGAACACAGTTTTACCTCTGCCAACGTCTTGTCTTTCAGAGGAATTTCTCCATTGTAGCAGATTTCCCACAGGGTCGTACCGAAACTCCACTTGTCTGCTGCAATGCTGAGGTTTTTGGAGTCTTCAACACACTCAGGTGCGATCCAGGGGATCCGCTCGACACACTCTGGGATAAAACACAGCAGGGAGAGAACATCACAGGGGGGAAAAGCCTTGAACAGAATTACTTTTGTCTAGAAGAAACTGAAGCTGCAGAATTTGTCCAGTTTCAGGGAAATCTTGCCTCTCAAATCCCTGTCTGGGGTCCTGTGGCTTTTACAAGCTCGTGCCTGGAGCCATCCACAGACTGAGATTCCTTCTGTCTCACCCCACTGGACACAACATTTTAAAAGAGAAATGAATGCGCTGAACACCCACTGTGTATTTCCAGATCCACGAAAGCTGATCCCTGTATTCAGAGCCAGTTCTGGCTGCTCTGAATGCCATTCCTCCCTTCCCCCTTCCCTGGGATGTGATCCCCGGGCATACCTTGCCTGGACAACACCGTGATGGGAATTCCTGGGTCACTGAGCTTTATGAAAGGTCCATATTCAGTGTCGATTCCCTCTCTGGCCAGCAGGATGTTCTTGGTGCACACATTCCCATGCACCAAATCCTTATCCTCCTACAGAAAAGCAGGGGAAGAGCAGTGAGCGCAGGGAGCTCAGAAGGTGCTCAGGGGATCTCTAAATACTCCAAGCTGAAATCCTAAATGACAGCTGGGAAGGAATTGGAGGAAAAGGAGGCAAGGAGGAGTAGGGGAACAGTGTTCCACTTCAGCACTTCTCCAGGGTGGGAATGGATTTGCCAAGGTGCCTCTTACCAGGTAGCTCAGGGCACTCGCGAGTTGTTTGGCCACTTTAAATTTCCATGGAGTCGTGAGAACTTCGCTTTTCTTGTGCATGAACAGATCCAGAGGCCCAAATTCAACAAACTCCTCCACCATGATATCTACAGAGGCAGTGCACAAAGTCAGTCGGGAGCAATTTAATTTCTGTTCCCGCCTCCCCCCTGTGCCCCCAGCCCAGATGCTTGGAAAATGTCTTTATTTCACCTTCCCTGAGATTTATTTCAGTGCTGAGTCCACATTAAAAGGCTGAGGGGTTTCATGTAATGAGCAATAAACCTGGAACCATTTCAAGGGGAATTCCCCTGCCCAGGGCAGGTTTGTATCCACCTGCCCCTCCAGCCTCAGGGAATGTCCCTGGAAGGCTCTCACTCCAACACAGCGTTGGAAGGGGAAATTTATTGGGAGAAATGGAATTCTCAGCTTCTGTCTGAGCAGCTGCCAGCCCGTGTCCCTCCCGGGCTGTCCCCCCGTCCCCGGGGCTCACTTTCCACGTCGCGGACGCAGACACCGTGGAGCAGCACGATGTGCTTGTGGGACACCTGCCGCATCATGCTGGCGGTCTCGAAGAACGCCTGGGGAAAGATCAGATCACATCAGACTGCTGCCCCTGGGCAGCATTCCCAGAGCTCAGCACATCCCCAGAACAGCAGCACATCAAAACCCCGGGGAGGGATGTGCCCGAAGTGGGATGAGCTGCACCTTCAGCATTTCCCCACTCCCAACCCTTTTTAAAAAAGTTATCAAAGGAAAAGACTTGCCAAGGAAATGTCTCTGTGGCTGGGGTCCAGGACTTTGAGCAGGACTTTGATCTCTTTTTCATTCCGATATCCTTCGCTCTCGTCGTCTTTGAGGCTGAGGATCCCTGAGTAAATCTGGGTTCTGGTGCCTCTTCCCAGGTGCTCTCCCTGAGACGCAGCAGAGCTTTGTCAGACAAGGCTCACACAAATATGGGAATTGCACTTTTTCTGCCTCTGCACTCGATGTGGTTCCAGACTGGAATTTTCTCCAGGTAGAACCCAACGATACAGAGTTAGTTATTTTCGGTTCAGTGAGCTCTGAGCATCCTCCCCCCATGAATTCCTTGGATGTCACAGCTCCGTTAGCATCCAGCAGCTTCCCTGGGATTTACCATCCCAGACTAAACACCAAATGAATAAACAACAACTGCGCTCTCATTCACACGGAGCTGCTGCTGAGGTGATCTTTAATGTGTTTCCAAAAGGGAGAGGAAGTAATATTTCAATTGAAGGCTTTGTTTGGGGAAGCAATTTCCTCCAGAATAACAGAGGATTCTGCCTGGGGATATTTTTGCAGGAAGCCTGGATGCTGACTGTAAATACACCAACCCAAACCCAATCTCTGTCCAGAGTGATACAACTAAAAGACCTCCAAAAGCTTTTTATTTAACCAAAGGAGCCAAATGCATGATTGAAGAGCTCTTTTGGAAACATTAAATCTGATTTAAGTGTATCTGAGCCCTGTGTGATTGTTGAGGTTTGTTCAGGTGACCCGAATAAATAACTACAAACAAGGTCTGAAATTTGGGGAGGTTTAGAACACAGAATTCTGAATGTTCAGAGCTTTTCAATACTTCATCTTTTCGACTGGAAGCTATTGCCTCAAACCTCTGCTTTCTCTGGTAAGTCAGGCTTTAAAAACACACCCACACTCAGCAGCAAACAGCTCTTCAGCCTGCCATGGAATGACCTTAAAGCCCTCTTTTCCACTAGAAAACTGCTTCAACACCAACTGGATTGCCAGAGAAAGGCATCACTCCTAACCTTCTCCTCTTTGTCCCCACAAGGCCATAGAACATCGGGATTTGGAATCAGAGGCTTAAATCCAAATAAAGATGCCACGGAGTTTTGCTGAGGGGAAATGGGAGTGGCAGGAGCAGCCAGAAGGGGATTTGGGGTCCCTGGCAGGGATCAGGGCAGGGTTTGGGGTCCCTGGCAGGGATCAGGAGGGGTTTGGGATCCCTGGCAGGGATCAGGGCAGGATTTGGGGTCCCTGGCAGGGATTGGGGGGGTTTGGGGTCCCTGGGGGGTTTTGGGGTCTCTGGTAGGGATCAGGACAGGATTTGGGGTCCCTGGGGGATNCTCTGGTAGGGATCAGGACAGGATTTGGGGTCCCTGGGGGATTTGGGATCCCTGGCAGGGACCAGGGCAGGATTTGGGGTCTCTGGGATGATTTGGGGTCCCTGGCAGGGACCAGGCAGGATTTGGGATTTTCCCAGCACTCAGGGAAGCTCAGCCCACCTGCACGATGTCGTCCTTGCGGATGCGGTGGAAGCTCAGCTGGCTCATGGGATACACGGGCTGCCATTCCTGGGCCCTCTTGGTGGCCACCAGCAGGTTGGAGATTTCTGCAAGGCAGGGGAGAGAATATCCTGAAAGCTTTGCAAAGGAACTGCGCTCCCCCTTCCCTGTGATACCACGGCTGTAAATGCTGCTACGTTTAAATCTCAAAAAAGGTGGGCAAAAAGAAACTTGGACTTGATTTCTGCTCCTCATTCAGCAGGAAAATCACTAAAGCACAGCTGAATATTTATATTTTAAATGCAGAGTTGTTGTCAGCCAGGTAAAGGTTGAGATTGAGCGACTGAAGAGTTTTCTGCACTAAGACTGCAAGAGAAAATGCCTGTGCTGTCCATGGAATAAAATTCCCCACATCCCCCCCTGCCAGCAGATCATCTCCTTTCCCCTTCACCTCCTCCCGAATTCCTGTGCTCTGGGGAACACCAAGAGTGTTCCAGGGCACTGGAATTCAGCTGGGGAATGGGGAAAACACCCAAACCCAGAGCTGCCTCCCACTGCTGCAGGGCAGGCCCAGTTTTGCACATGAATTCTGTGTGATTTATCGGGAGAGGATGGACTGGGATGGGTGTGCCCAGCTGGGCTCCCCAGGGCTGGCAATAAACCACGGCCGGAGCTCTGGAGCCACCAGGAGTGACCACAGCCTCCAAACTGCTTCAGTCCTGCACCCCAAAACATCCTCATGAATATCTGATGAAATATTCACAAAGAAGGAGAAACACCACCAGGGAAGAGACAGAACAGGGAACGTGCACTGAATGCTGCTGGAACCAAAGCCAGTGAGAAGCTGAAGTGGGCAATGAACTCCCTGAGCCGTTTGATTTGATCTGATCCCAAATGCAGCCATCCAAATGCAGGGTTGAGCACTAAAACTACATTTTAAAAGCCTCCTGGAGTTTGTTTTCCTTGTGACAACAAAGCCCTCCAAGGTCAGGCTACCTCTGGGCCGGGGCTGGCAGCACCTCTTGAGGGTGAAGCTGATGTTGTCTGTCCGAAGGATTTGTCCCTTCAGGTGATCCATGAGGTCTTTCAAGGATTCGAAGGATTTGTTTGAGCCGTGGAGGAAGTACCCTCCTTTCTTCACCTCGATCTGGAAGTTCTTGTAGGGGCCTGAGCCATTCACCACCTGGAAGTGGGGCAAGAAAGCAAACAGAATCAATGTTTGGAAAGGCACCAGAGCTTCCCAAATCCTTGGCAGTCACAGGTAGGAGCAGCTCATCACCTGCTCCTGGGCCAGGCTCCTCTCATCAAACTGCAACACAGCAGAAAAAGCCCTAAAATTCCTGGAATTGTCCCTCCCAGGGGACAAAGAGCAGAAGAGCAGCAAAGCAAAGATGTAATCACCCAACAAGCCCAAATTATGGCTTTTGGTTTGTTTGCGGAGCCTGAGAATATGTGGAAGTTTTGCCTCTTCTGGAGGAATTTTCCCTTCCCTTGGTTGAGCATTGCAGAATCTGGAGCAGGGTTTCGAAATCTCAAAAACAGCAAAAGTGCCTTTCCTACCCCAGAATTTCAACTCCTGACACGAGATTTCAGGATGTGCTGAGGCCTTCCAGTTTCACCCAGAGGTGTTGGGGAAGGGCTCATCTTCCCCATCTCAGGAGCTCTCAGGGTCTCCCCTCCGCAGGTTTGGGTCACCTCTCCCTTCCCTCTTTTCCAAGACAAAATTCCTTTCATCTCTCACTGCCTCAGCTGCTCTGTTTAAAGACAGAGCTGATCATCTTTATTTTTTTTTTCTTTTGGCAAATATCTACAGGAGATAAATATCCCAGTATCAAATATCCCTGACTCACCACTGATTCCATGACCATTTTTGGACTATTATTGTTATTGTTATTGTTATTATTATTATTTGAACACTTTGAATATTGTCCCAAACCACCAAGTCAGCTGCAGACTTCCAGCTGAGTGTGACAGTAAAATCCATCCAGGGAATGAAAGCCATGCTCAAAAAGGCTCCAGGGAAGCTGAGCCATGCTCAAGGTAAGGTGAAGTGACAAATTCTCAAAGTGTCATGAGTTTAAAATGCTCCATTTTCACCATTTCCTGCACAGTTTCTTTGGGAGGAATGGAGCAATTCTGGATCTGATTAATCCTATTTGGAGTGGCAGCACAAAGGGCAGGAGAAAAAAGCCAATTCCCCCCAACAGAGATGAGGGTGAGCGCCCCAAGGACCGAAGCTCATCCCCAGGGACTCGGGGAGCATTCCTGCCGGGAATGGCAGAGCTGAGCGTACCTCGGAGCCCTCCAGACACGTCACTGTCATGAGGATGTGGTTGAAGTTGGTGCAGCTCCACCTCAGCACGTACATGCCCACCTCGTTGCCCTCCTGCCGCAGCTTGTTGATGGCGTACTCCGTGCTGCAAGGGAGGGACAGTGAGAAACTGCACCCAGAGAGCTGGGCTTGGGAGGGACAGGAGGGCAGAGCTCTGCTTGGGGTAACAGCAACTCGGGATATTAATATTTAAACATATTGATAGTTAAAACAGATTTAATGATGCATGGCTCACACTGGGCTGCACAGAGCGAGGGAGGAGGGATTTGTGAAAGGGAATTCTGCATCCAACACTGTGCAGGTGAACTCCTGCATTTCTGCATTTTGCAGCTTAAAGGGAAACCACAGGTGGGTGGAGTATTTATCCTTTAAGTATTTAAATATCCTTTAGGTATTTAAAAACCCAAGGCTTTGTTCATCCATCCAAGGACTCCCGAGGGGAGTGCAGAGACACTTCCACTCTGTCCCTAAAATATTCCCACGTGTCCATGAAGGGAACGCTTGGGACACTCCTCTAGTGCAGAAACCCTGGGTTTACAGACAGCTACAGAGAGAAACACCAATGTTTCCCTTAGCAAAACCAAGCTGTTCTCCGAGCCTTGGGTGACCACTGCCCAATCAAACCCTGCCTGTCAGTGACCACCGCCCATCCAAACCCTGCCTGTCCCCATCCAAACCCTGCCTGTCCCCATCCAAACCCTGCCTGTCCCCATNATCCTCATTAACCACGGCCCATCCAAACCCTGCCTATCCTCATTAACCACGGCCCATCCAAACCCAGCCCCTCCTCAGTGACCACAGCCCATGCAAACCCTGCCTGTCCTCAGTGACCACAGCCCATCCAAACCCTGCCCCTCCTCAGCAGAGTCACAGGAGGGGAGTTCCCGGAGAGGAAAAGCTGCGGGTGGAGGCAGGACTGACCAGATGGGCCCGTGGCAGCCATTCTTGATGTTGTGCTGGATGAGCGGAGGAGCCACGTCGGTGCACAGGTAGTGATGGGCGTCGGCCGTGAGCCTGAAGTAGCCATCGACCAGCGAGGCGAAGGACAGCGCCTCGGCATGGCAGCCCAGCCGCAGCTCCTGTGGGGACAGGGACACTCAGGGACACTCAGGGGACACTCAGGGACCCGCGGGGCTTCGGGGGACACTCAGGGGACACTCAGGGGACACGGGACGCTCAGGGCACGCCCAGAGAAC
>VZRL01002179.1:156929-186958 GCA_013397895.1 Origma solitaria
AGGGGACACTCAGGGGACACTCAGAGAACACTCGGGACACTTGGGGTGCAGGGGACACTCAGAGGTACAGGGGACACTCGGGACACTCAGGGGACACACAGAGGTACAGGGGACACTCAGGGCTACAGCAGACATTCAGGAAACACTCAGGGGACACTCAGGGGTAGAGGGAGCACTTGGGGACACTCGGAATAGGGAACACTCAGGGGACACTCAGAGGACACTCAGGGGCACAGGGGACACTCAGGGATACAGGGGACACTCAGGAGACACTCAGGGAACACTCAGGAGACACTCAGGGGACACTCAGGGGACACTCAGGGAATACTCAGAACAGGGAACAGTCAGGGAACCCTCAGAGCTCTGCCAGGACACCTCGGCAATGCTGGGATATTGTGGCTACCAAATGCTGGGATTTGCTGAGCCAGCCCAGCCATTCTGTGCCCTCCCCACTCATTATGGGATGGATGGGAATTCCCTTCTCCGGCCTCACAAGTTCTGGAATCCCACAGGGATCTGTGAGGGAACCTTCTGTGCCAGTGTGGACACAGCTGCCCTCACCCACCTCCAGTGAGCACTCCTGCCCTGCTCAGAGCCGAGGGCAGCACATTTTGTGCTCTTTGCACTGAAAATGTCCCTCAGGAAGGTTGTCACTGATGCCGCAGTGATTTTTGCCTTTTTTGTTTTTCCTATTTGTAACCTTGCAGTCCTTTCCCTACCCTTTTCCCCAGCTAGAGAGACCAAAGCCACTGCAGAGCTCCAGCCCTGGGGGGCACAAGGCCCCTCTGCTGTGCTGGTCCTTCCTGGCAACAAAATCTTCCCAACACACTTCCGTCGACAAGCCCAACCAGTACGAAGGGTGGGGGGCTCCAGAGAAGGGGCTTGACCTGGGGGGAATTGCATCACCACTTGTCCTCCTAATTGGTGCTTTTGGTCAATTCTGCTAATTTCCTAAAGCCTATCAAACTCTACTCAGCCCTGAGGGGTTGGGCTGTTGTGGATATTCTTCCAGAAGTGCCCCTGGAGCTCCAATAAAATCCGCTTTTCTATTTCCTCCTATACTAAAATGACCTCGAGTTTCATTTCCAGGCTGAGAAAGACTTTCTGGCCAACCCCAGCACATCCCCACAGCTCCCTCGGGTAAGGAAAATGATCCCAGGGTTGGTTCTCACCATCCTTTTGTTGTCCTGCTTGTTGATGCTGACCATGGACTCCTTGATGACAATGTGGGTGATTTCAGGGAAATAGGAAAAATTGTTCCACGTCTCCCGAAGTTTGTGTTTTTCTTCCTCCTTTTTGGTTTTGCTATCGGATTTTTTCTTCTTCTCTTTCTCCACTTGTACAGGCTGCAGATATATTTGGGATAAAAGCATTAATAAAAATCATTTTTAGCACAGTGTGTTGACTCTGAACCAAAAATCCATTCTATAATTAAAGAATTATAAAAAATACAGAAGATTATGTATTCTATGTATAATATAGAATCTATGTATTCTATGTATAAAATAGAATAAGATAATGTATTCTATATAAATTCTAATATATAGAACAAAGCTATTTAATTCTGGAATGCTTTCTGCAGAGTCTTTCATTTTCCTGGTTGCCCACAGAGGTTGTCCAGTGTCCATCCTTGGAATTTTTCAAGATAAAAGCCCTGAGCAGCCTGGTCTGGTGTCAAAGCTGAGCCTAAAAATGGGGTTGGAATTTCCTGAGGTCCTTCCGACCTGGATAATCCTGTACTCCTACGAAAGCCTCTCCAATAAAAAGCTGTCCCGCAGTATCTGAACATCACAGCCATTTTTTAACCCCTGCTACATCCAAAAAATCCCCTAATTCCCATTTATCTGCCTACTTACACTTGGCTTGAGCCTCCACTGGATCCCATTGTTTCCCGTCACCATCACTTCATACTTCTCATTGTCTCCACACTTGAATTTATTGATCTCATTCTCGGAAGAAATCAGCAAAAATGAAGTCTCAAAAATCTCCGCCCCATAATATTTGGTGAGGATCTCCATGGTGGATAAATATTTCACTTTCAGGTCCCGTGGGGAGACGCTGTTGTTGCAGATGGTTTTGTTGTTGAACTCCTTCAGGAAATGCTTGAAAACGTTATTGATCCGAATCCTGGTGAGGAAATTTCTCTGCCTGATGGTCTTGTTCAGCGTTTCAGGGATGTAATGCTTGTAACTGGAAGGAAAAAGGAGGATTTGGGTTCAATCCCCTGGGGGGGAGCAGGGGCAGCAGGGACAGGGACTGATCTCAGCTCACCTGATATCCTTGGGCAGCTCCGGCAGCTTCACGTTTTTCTTGATGGCATCGTGGGAGATGGCGAGCACGGCCATGCCCAGGCACTCGTTCTCGATCTCATGCACCTCCTGGTCATTCTTGGGGTCACGGATGGGGGCCAGGCCCTTCACCAGGTCATACTGGCCCTAAAGAGGAACAAAAACCCCAAATTACTGATTTGGTCTTTTCCAGAGCTGGGAATCCATCCCAGGCTCTCCTTGGGCAAGGAGAAGCTGGAACCTCATCCCCTTCTTTTATACATCAGCCCACCAAAAATTCACTTTTTTTTGTAATTAACTCCAGAAATCACCACCCCTGGGCCCCTTTAGTACCTTCAATTTTTTTTTTTTTCTGGTCCACAGAAATAACTCTGTGTCTCCGCTTTATCCCTGCCCTTCCCATCCAACTCTCCACGAATTCATGGATTCCTCTCCAAGCCAAGCCTTGCTCTAGGACAGCCTGGAAAGCGTTTGGCTGCCAGAGGGCAAAGCATTTCTTGCTGCACTCATGTGTCCCTGGAATTCTCTTTCATTGTGGTTTCCCTCTAAACAAGGATTTGCTGGAGCCAACCCACATTGTCACTTTTTCTGAGGGGCAAAGTCATTTCCAAGTCTGAAAATCCTGCAGGAATTCTACTCAGATTGAGTAATAAATGTGTTTTTCTCAGTGCATTCAATGTTCTCATTTCATCGACCAGAATTTTCCCATTTTTTGGTGAAACCGGGTGACTTCTGGTTCGAAAAATCACTTGGAAGGCACAAGAGAAAGAGCCAAAGTGCAGGTAGCAGGCAGTGGCGTTATCAATCTTTATCACCACAGGGTTATCAGTCAGTGTTTATCAATGTTTTAACAACCCTCAGTAAAAAACCTCCTGAAAAGGCCCAGCCCTGCCGGATCTCCCTCTGCTGCTGCTCCTCTCCAGCATCAGAAGGTCAAAATCCTGTGTGAATGTCTCACAAAAGGGGACTGACAGCATCTATATCCACAAATAATACATCTCAGAAGAAAATATCTACAAAAATAAATCCCTTTTTGCACTGAGAGAGTTTCTTTGCAGCTTCTCCTGTCAGTAATTTGTTCATGCAGCAAATTCTCTTCTCTCCACCAGGCAGCAGCACCAAGAAAACCCTTCCCGACGCTGCGGGGCCGTGATGTGCATTTCAGCAGTTTGAAAAGAGGTTCTGGGGCAGAACCCCACGGGTTTTGTGGGAATGGAGCCCCAGAGGCGATCCCAACCTGCGCGAAGATGTACTCCAGGGAGTTGGCATCGAGGATGGGCGTTCCTTCCGGGGCCAGCTTCTTGTCATAGGCCTTGGCCTTCCTCGGGGAGTGCCTCCACACCGAGGGCTCGCTCTCGCTGGTCCCGTGCCAGTTGGTGAAATAGTATCTGGCAAAAGAAAGGAATAAAATCTCAAAACTTGTGGGGAAAGTTTCCATTTCCATAAATATTTTGAAAAGCAAATCAGTTCGAAGGAAAAATCGATCAAATTTCTGCCTTAAGGTTGTCTTGAGTGGTGCAACCCACATTCCTGACCTGAGGAACTGGGGGGAAATTATTAAATTATTAGAGATTTTTTTTTTTTAAGTTATTAAGAGAGATGGAGCACCTCTCCCATGAGGAGAGGCTGAGAGGATTGGGATTGTTCACCTGGAGAGGAGAAGGCTCCAGGGAGAGCTCAGAGCCCCTGGCAGGGCTGGAAGGGCTCCAGGAGAGCTGCAGAGGGACTGGGGACAAGGGACAAAGGGACAGGACACAGGGAACGGCTTTAAGCTGAAAGAGGGTAGATTTCAATGGGATATTGGGAAAGGAATTGTTCCCTGGGAGGGTTTGAGGCCCTGGGATGGATTTCCCAGAGCAGCTGTGGCTGCCCCTGGATCTCTGGCAGTGCCCAAGGCCAGGCTGGAGCAGCCTGGGACAGTGGGAGGTGTCCCTGCCATGGCAGGGTGGCACTGGATGGGATTTCAGGTCCCTCCCAGTCCAAACCAGTCTGGGACTGACATTTATAAACCCCAAATCTGCAGTGGTCAAGGCTGGAGTGTCTCAGCCTCAGTGCAGAGTCAGGATCTTCAGCAAAATAAAATTAATATTTTCAGTTAAGCTCTCCTCAGGGAGGAACTCCAACCCAAACTGTGCCAAAAACTCCTGACAAGAACCAGGAGATCCTCAGGAACTCCTTGGGCTGAGGCCTAAAGAGCAGAGCGAAGCAAATCCTTCAGAAATCCAAAGGAAATGACTTTGTTTCCCCATTCTCCTGCAGAAGAGGAGTCAGAGTTAATAACTCCAATTCTTTTGTTATTTCCTGAAAATAATTATGGGCAAAGTATTGTGCATTGTTTGTGATTGAGAGGAGAATTCGCTCTTTTCCTATTGAGCCGCTCTGATTAGGACACCACTCAGGAGTCACAGAAACAATGCGAGCCCCATTGTTTGAGGGGTGAGTAAATAAAGGACAATCTTTGCCTCGGAAGGACTCATGTGAGTAGGGCACAGATTTTTGCAATTCCACTTCCAAAAGGGAACAGGAGCAGCAATTCCTCATTCCCAAGGGCTGGAAGTGAGCAGGAAAGGAGATCGTGCTGGAGCAGGAGGCAGCCCTCCCTCGGAGCACTCTGCAGGGCCTGGGACAGGGACTGGGGATCCCTGGGGATGGGGATTGGGGATCCCTGGGGATGAGGGACTGGGGATCCCTGGGGATGAGGGATTGGGGATCCCTGGGGATGAGGGATTGGGGATCCCTCGGGATGAGGGATTGGGGATCCCTGGGGATGAGGGATTGGGGATCCCTGGGGATGAGGGATTGGGGATCCCTCGGGAAGGGGATTGGGGATCCCTGGGGATGAGGGATTGGGGATCCCTCGGGAAGGGGATTGGGGATCCCTCGGGAAGGGGATTTGGGTTTCAGTTCCTCAGCCAGGGAGGGGTGCAAGTGCTGGGGGGCCCTGCAGCTCTCACTGCCCTCCCGCAGCTCCTTCTTCCAGAGCTCCCAAAAAACAGAGTTATCCCAGGATGGGCTGGGAGGGACCTCAGGGATCATCTCCTTCCAAACCCCACTGGAACTGGATTCCTTTCCCACACCAACAAACACACCCAGCCAGGAAGAGTTAACTCCTCCTCCTTGGTGTGCCAATTACTCCAGGATATTACAAAACCCTGGGGTTTCTCATGTTGTGGCCTATTACAAAAAAAAAAAAAACAAACTTGAGAAAAGTGTAAAAAACTCAGGCTAACTCACAAAGTTTCAGTGAAAAGTCCTTTTAAAACATTACCAGAAGTGCAGCAGCATCTGCACTGAGCTGGTGGGGAGAGGAGGAGGATGAAAAGCTCCCAGAGAAAACAAAAAGCTTTCAGCAATGGGAGAAAAGTCACCTAAAAACATTCCAACATCATTCACTTTAGAGAGATCAAAGGACAGGATTCAAACCTATCCATGTAATGAAAAATACCAATTATTTCATTTCTAAGTTATCATATACAATTAAAATGCTGCTCTATTAAAAAATCCCCAACCGTTCTCCTTTTTCCAGAGGAATTCTGCCTCTGGCAGAGCTCAGAACAAACAATATCCATTTAGGGATCAGTTTTCCAACCCTTTTTCTCCCAACTCTGCAGCATTCCCTGCTCTCAGCTGAGATTCTCGAGCCAAAACCCACATTAGAAATAAATGAAATAAAGGAAATCACCACCAAGACGCAACAGCATTCCTGGGGAAATAGGAATCTTTGGATTTTAGTGAGTAACTCTTTCTGAAATGCATTTGAAATTATTTAAAATCTGTACTTTTGGCCCAAAGTTTGCCAGTTTTGATTCAAGGAGTACAAGGGACAAAAGAGATTTCCCAGCCAAACTCCAAATCCCAACTCCAAAGCTGAAAAAAAGGAATAAACCACCAGAGCTTTTAATTCTGGAAAGCAGGGCGTTTTCCACAGCTTCATTCTATGAAATGGAAAAAACTTCAGAAAATAAAGAACAGCACAAATTAATTTTGTTCATCACTATTTTCAGGAAATAACGGTGGTGTTTATCTACACAGCCACTCAAATCTGACATCAGCCAGGGTTAAGTCATTAATAACACTAATTACAGAAAAAGAGAAAACACTCCAGCATCCTCTTCCTCCTCCAAAAATAGGAGTTATGATTTCTGAAAAGCAAAGTTCAGCCGTTTTTCCTTGTGGCAGTTCATCCAACAAAAACAATTCCAGCCTGGAATCCCCAAGGAAACACCTCCAGCTCGAGGATCACCTTTGCAGAGCCTCTCTCTGCCTCTCCTCCAATCCCAAACCGAGCCAGGCTGGGGAATATTATTGATAAGGTTATTTTCTTACAGTTGGCCCTGGAAGAATCAATAAATTTGTTCACTTCCTTAAATTTCTGGATTAATTACTCCTGCAAGCAAAGGTCATTTAATTTTTCTCCTCTATCCCACACTTAAATAATAAAAGTAATAATTTTAAAAAAGCAGGAAAATGTGCACAATTATATTTCTATCAAATCCTAAAAGGAAAAATCCTAAAAGGAATAATCCTAAAAGGAAACCCTTGCTCAGCAGCTGCCAGAATTCCTGCCTTCATTCCCACTGGATTCCCACCCAGCCCCAAAATTTCAATAATCCAAGTGCTGGAATTTCAGGATGCCACCTGGGGATCTCAGCTCAAGATCGTGGGAATAATTTTATTTTCCCATTCTTTCTCCAGCCACAGTGAGGTCACACAAGGATGGATCCCTTACAATCCTGGAGAAATCCAAAAGCAAAATCCTGGTGCTTTTTCCTCTCAAGTCAAAAATCCCACTGATATCAGCAGGAATTGGAACTCTTCAAATAGAAATTTATCCACAAAAACACTGACACAAAACCCAATGGGATGGAGCCAATTTTCCCATGAACTTTGACCTTGTTCCCTCCCAGCTTTGTGGAGACACTTCTCGTGGTTTTTCACCTTCTGGGCCTTTTTTCCAAGGTTCAGTCCCAAAGACGGAAAGGGATCAGGAGATATTTTAAGCTCTGCTGCTCCTCTCTCCCCTAAGCTGTGCAAACCAAGCTGCTCCTTTTGGTTTTGCTTTCCTGCTTCTCCAGGAAGCTCAGGAAAAACCACAGATCTCATTTTGCAGGTGTTTTCTCTCACCTCATGCGGTAGTGGAGCCTGAAGGATGATTTTTCCTCCACCTTGAAGACCTGGTTTGGAGCATACCACAGCTTCTTGTTCTCGTCATACAGGGCAAAGAGGTTGTGGCACAGAGGGGACACAGCTGCCACAAAAACACACACACGGTGAATCACCAGGCTCCAGGGCACCCCCACGCCCCAGAAGACAAAGGCAGAAAGCAAATATTTGATGGTGAAAAGAAACTGATAGTGGGATTAGTTTAAAACAAACAAATTGGGAAGGGAAGGGAAGGGAAGGTTGAGGTGGAGCCGGCACCTGGCTCAGCCTGTTGGGTTTGGGGTGTGTTCACAGCTGCTTCAGGGATT
The DNA here is from genome assembly GCA_013397895.1 of Origma solitaria. NCBI lineage: Eukaryota > Metazoa > Chordata > Aves > Passeriformes > Acanthizidae > Origma > Origma solitaria. Next base: position 164,689 of record VZRL01002179.1, read on the forward strand.
AAAGGGACTCTGAAATCCTGATTTTGCCCCAGGTCTGAGCCTGAAAGGACTTCAAACCTTGGTTCTGCCCAGGGCGCAGAAATGTGTGCTTGAGCAAAAGCATGGCTTTGCTCTCAGCTTTATTTCATTCATTAACGGAACCCCCAGGGCTGAAAGGAGGATTAGCAAACAGCTTTGGTCATTGCACAGAGGAGATTCCAACCCAGAACTGACTGTGATGTGAATGGGCTGATCTCCTTTAGTTCTGCACTGACTCCATCCTAGGAAACACAGGCTGTGGAGCGTCTGCAGCTCTGTTGGAATTCCTGGTTCCACTTCTGGGAGCAGCTGCACCATCTGTGGGGTCACAGCCCTAAAAGAGCAGCTCCCGCACACCAGAATCAACAGGAGGGCTGCTAAATACCCCTCCCTTGCCTTAAAACCCTTCAGAAACACCATCAGCCCTCGTTTGATGAGGTTTGTCCTGCGGATACCCACATTTCACCCATTCCACGGGAAGAGAAGCAATTAGGCGAATGAACTGAAGAATGCAGGTGATGTGGGCAAAGAAAACCTTTTAGGGCTGCAGGAGAATTCCTGCGCAGCTCCCCTCTCCACACAGCCCCATCCCGCACCCCTCAGAGGCTGGGAAACATTTACTGATCCACGGGAACAGCGCAGGGCAGGGGAGAACCCCAGAGGTGTAAATATCATGAGATCAAACAGAGACTAAATCCACTTTTTCCTGTGGAATTACGGACATTGTGCTGGGATCAAACAGAAATGAAATCCACTTTTTCCTGTGGAATTACGGACATTGTGCTGGGATCAAACAGAAATGAAATCCACTTTTCCCTGTGGAATTACGGACACTGTGCTGAGATCAAACAGAAATTAAATCCACTTTTTCCTGTGGAACTGCAGACACTCTGCAGAGCCCCAGCCCGGAGGGAGCACACGGGACAGGCCCTGCACGTGAGGGATGCACACGAGGAGGTGAAAGCAGCTTTGAGGGGATTTATCGGGATGGGGCAGCTCTTTCTGTGACTGACACACTCAGAATGCCTCACTCAGGCCCTGGGCAGTGCAATAAATGCAAATACTCACAACACCTCTGCGCAGCCTCAATGCACAGCTCCTCCGAGGTGAACTCGCCGCTGGAGTAGCAGATGGGGGCTTTGTCCTGCAGGTAGAAGAGGATCTCCAGGCCCTGGTGCTGAGCTTCCAGGCTGACTTCATTCTTCTTTGTGCTCCTCATTTTTGCACAGAAAGCCATGGCTTTGCAATCTTCTTTCACGTTGAGATACTGGGGGAGGAGGGGAAGAGTGAGGGGAAATGTGAGGGAGGGTTGGGATCATTCTGAGAACACAAATCCATCTCTACTGCTGTGAGGGGCCAGCACCACATCCCTCAAAACCCTCGGGTGGGAAAGCTGATTATTCAAAACAGGGTAAAAAGAAATGTCAGTGATTATTCTGCTTCTGGGAACTCTGCTCCAAATCATTCCCTTCTCTTCTGGTGGTTCCACAGCTTTTCCAAAAGGTTCCTCTTCTTACTGTAAAGCACAAATAACTTTCACATCCTTCAGCACCTCATTGGCTGCAAAACAACACTCGAGACTGAGTAATTTAAACAGCTCATTTGATGTTTCCTTTTTTAAAAAGGCAGCTTCTATTTTTACAAGCCCTTAACAGCAAAATATCCCTCATTGTTTTCTCCCCTCTCACCCTCTGCATTTGAGGCTCCTGATGCTTCATGAGTCACAGTGCATTTTATCAGATTTATAGATATTTATTTTTTATTACTACTTCTCTCTCTCTCCAGGAGAAAAGAGAAGCACTGAGTAGATTTAATGCAAGAGGTTTTAGATTGTCAACAAGGCAGCTCTGACTGGAAAGAAAATTGCATTTTATACCCGGTGCTTAAACAGAAAGAGCAGAAAGTTATTGGAGTTATTTGGGGTCTTTATTCCGTGTTTTTCTAAGCTTTAGCTCAATCAACAACAAAAGCCCAAACCACCAATTTTGAAGTTTATGAAATTAATCCTCCCACCAAAAAACAAATAAAAAATCAAGCCCCAAATCTCCAAGCCAACACACCTGCATTTATGTGCCTGTGGGATCCTCTACACGACTGAACTGGGCTGGCTTCACTCTCCCCAGGAGAAGCTTCACTCTGACTGAAGAAAAAGGAAAAACAAACACTGTCAGGAACGGCGTGTGCAGCGTGAGGCACAAAGGAAGCGCTCAGGCTGATGGAACCCCACCTGCAGTCCCAGGGAATCTTTGTTCTAACAGCTCTGGGTCAGCGCCAGGAGCTCTCCAGGGTCTGGACACGGCCCCTGATCTCTGCTGGCACCTGGGGGCACTGCCTGAGACACAGCCAAAATCACAGGGAAAGCCTTGGTTCCCCCTGGATTTGCTCCCGATTTTCACTTGGAATTGCTCCCATCACAGCCGCAGCTCTGACACCACAGGAACATTCTCCTCTGTGCCTTACCTCTCTCATGACTTTGAAGTCGCTTCACCCCTCACGTTTTTCATTAGATATTAATTCCAATTCTCCCCTGCTCTCTGCTGATCCTTCCCCTCCCAGATTATCATTTCAGTGTGTCAAACACAGGGAAAGCCTTGCCTCCCCCTGGATTTGTGCCCTGTTTTCACTTGGAGTTGTTCCCATCACGGCTGTGACACCACAGAACACTCTCCTCTGTGCCTTACCTCTCCCTTTGAAGTCGCTTCACCCCTCACGTTTTTCATTAGATATTAATTCCAATTCTCCCCTGCTCTCTGCTGATCCTTCCCCTCCCAGATTATCATTTCAGTGTGTCCAAACTGAGGCTGGCAGCGCTGCTGCTGTGGGAAACATCACCCATCACTCACCTGAGCCTGAGCAATCCCTCCTTTTCCCTCCTCCCCATCTCGGGGTTCAAACTAAATGTGTATTATTTTGGTTCACCGGTGCGAGGCCCTCATCCGAGCCAGCAGACTGCGGCTGATATTGCTGTCAAAGCCTGAGGCTCAGTCTGGAGAAAGTCTGCCAGTGCCACACAACTCCCCTTGTGCTTGGGAAGAGCCCAGCAAATGTGATACTATCCCAGAAAAAAAATTATAACAAAGAGCCTGGCACACATTCCCAACGAAACCGCATGTTCCTGCCATCCCTGCCACTAGAATGCTAAATTTCAGTTTCCAGACACATTCCTTTAGTAATTATATGGGGAAGAAGTAGTTGAGAGCACGGTTTTTGGAACTTGCAGACAAGCCAGGAATTATTTCTGCACAGCACCATAAAACTGAGATGCAAAAGGTGAAAAACACTAACTTGAATCTAATTAAAAACACCCCTTTTAAATGACACGTAACTGAAGCTCAATACATTTTAATGTCTGTGTCAGCATAACATTGAAGAGATTGTCCAGATGTTTGAAAATATGAGAGAGAATTTAAAACCATTGATTTCTCGCAGATACGTGAATCAAACTTCTTGTTTTTCAACAGAGCTTCTCTGGTTTGGTTAAAAGCTCCTGCTCTTGGTTTTAGTCACAGCAATTCCCAGAATCCTACAAACCCTTAAGTGCTGTTTCATTTACAAAACCTTCAGGGGATGAACCCAACAAACCAACATCCAATCTCAGATTTATTATTTGCTAATGGCTTTCCCAGACATTCCCGTGCTCACTGTCAGAGATTCGCATTTTAAAAATGCATCTTCCTTTTCCAAAAAGTCTCCTTGGACCAAGACAAATTCCTACTCTGTCTGAGCATCCCTCAGCAGCCCCACACAGTCAAACGCTTCACCTCTGAAATGTGAAGAGGATTTTTATCCTGCAAAGGTCTCAGAGCATCAGTGGATAATTCTTATTTGTGTATTTTCTGCCTCTTCCCTGCTCCAAGGGACACATCCCAGGATGTGCTCAGTCCCCACTGACCAACAGGACAGCGTTTGCTTTTTTCAGGCATATTTTAATTCCTGTTTAATTTCTATTTCACTTCCATTCCCTTCATTTCTGTTTCTCCCAGCGGAAACAATCCTTTGCAACGCACCCTGCTGAGGATTTTTGGGAAAGCACTCCCCAAGCAAAGGCTGTTCCTATTTCTAATCCTGTCCCACCCCCATGGACCGCCTGGCTGGTCCAGGGAAGCCTTGGCCGATGGAATCCTTTGGGATTTCAGGGAAGCTCCCCAGGCTGTTATTCCATGATTCTGAATTCCTGCACCTCCTCAAAAATCCAATTTGAAGTGGCAGTGTGGGGGGCAGCACCAGCACAGGGAGGAGATGGCTCATCCCTCATGGGCCAACCACAAAATCAGAGATTTTGGGCACAAACACAAAGCCAGAAACCCACAGCTGCCCAAACTCACAGCTGATCTCTCTGGATCACGTCAAGGAACAAATCTGGAGCCCAGGGAAGGTTTTCTTCCCTCACACACTGACAGAGCTCTCACAAACTTCTGCTATCAGAGAGAGGAAAAGTTCTGAAATAGGGGGAGGGAATTCTAAACGTGAGTGGTTCACAATCAGTTTGGTTTTTAAACTATTAAGATATTTGGGAGAGAATAATATTTGATAACAAATCGAGTTCCTGCCTATGATTTGCCACATTTGAAGCGCAGCAGCTCCAGCATTTTTAAGAAAAAACAACAATTTACAACACTATCTGTTAAACAAAGTCTTTAAACTTGCACGTGCCTGGAAAACTAAGAAAAGGAAGATGCAGAAATTAAATATTTATGAAATTATGTGCAAATCTCCCTTGGAGCAGAAGGAGACCACTACAGTCCCACCATCAGCCAGAAGCATGGAAGCCAAATGCAAAGGTGGAAGGTCCACGGCAGGGGAAAAAGTCCCTAAAATAGGAATTTTATCTGGGATTTTCCTATCCCAGATAAAATCTGACCAAACCAAAACTCACTTTGAAGCACCATTTGCCAGTTCTTCTTCTTTTCCGCCCTCTCAGCCAATTTAGTTTCTGGCTTCCTGACAGGGCCAGGGCCTGGGGATGTTTGTGATTGCTTATGCCAATACAGGAACCAATAAGTTTGCCTTAAGCATTTCACATCTGTTATGTCAGCCCAAAAGCTCTCAATTATTATTATTTTTGCAACACGCTCCTCAAGAAACTTTTCACAGCCTGTACAGCACAGGCCATGCATTTAATCCATTTCAACTGCATTGAAAATTTAGATGTATGAGCACACGCTATTTGATTTCCACAGGATTCTCCCACCAAATGTACCTTTATTTTATTTTTGTTTTTATTTGATGCTTTTATTCAGAGTGATCTCATCGCACACTGTTGGCCTCTGCCCCCAAACAAGAATTACTAATTCCCCTTGGGTTTTTCTGTAGAATTCATGCTGTGCTATGACTGATCCACGCTGTAAAACTGTGTTTCAAAACAGGGGCAAGAGGGCAGAAAATGGAAATTCTCACCCAAAGTGGTTAACGTGCAGCAAAGTTCTCAAGAACTGAAAACCAGCCACCTTTATTAGTGGCATGATAATATTACCAGGTCTGAAATATTTCTGTTTTTAGCAGAGCTGCACAAACCCCTCCATGCTCTGCTGAATTTCATGGCGTGGCACCGATGTGGGAAGGGTTTCTCAGCCCTCTCTGAGCGCTGGGTGTTCATCTGCCACCTTTATTCCTCAAACACAAAATCACATTTTTCTCTGTATTATCTCTTTTTTCCAGCCTGGTTTTCCTCTGGATGGACTGGGCTTCGATAATGACCAATTTTTCAGTCTGGATTGGGTTGGAAGTGACCTTGAAGGGTCACAACCCCTCTGCAATGAGCAGGGGCATCTTCAGCTAAGCTTTTATAGCTTATAAATGTGCGCTTAATTCTCTTTCATCCACACTTTCTGGTATAATAACTTTAAATGATACAATTCCGGAGGCTTCCAACCTATTATTATATCCTTGTATAGCCAACACTAAGTATTTCTCCACTAAATATCAATTTCCTTGGAGGCAAAGGTCTCAAGAAGCCATCATGGAAACCTTCCAACAATGCCACAATTTTTCTGTAATTAGCTTTCCCTCACGAGCCAACTATCTAAAAAACAACTTTATTGCTAAGGGGGCTGAAGGGGCATTCCAGTTTTGAAGTGATTTACACAGACAATTTGTTTTTACTCCCGCCTGGACACAACATTAATGATCCTTTTCCTTCCTTGATGCTCTCCTCTCTCATCCGCACGCCCAGGGCAGTTTGCAGCTCCGAGGAGGGATGGAAGTTGTCTGGAAAGGAGCCACAGCATCTTCCCAGCAATGAAGCAGAGCTCCAGGATACGCGGCCTCTTCCTGGTGGCACCGCGCTGATTCCGGGGGTTTCCTGAGCTGCGCCTCAGCCGTGTGGAAAAACTTCCAGGAAAATCAGTCACGGCGGCAAACACCTCTGAGTTTTCTTGCGAGAGAAGGCGTTGCAGGTTCAGCAGAGCTCTGTGCAGGGCTGGCTCCCTCCGGGCTCAGCAGCTCACCGGGGCAGAGCTACAGCTCCAGAGGAAATTCAAAGCTCCATGGAGGTGAGTGTGATGGGAATGGGGCAGGGAGGGCGGGCAGGAGCACTCTGTCAGCTCTGCTCAGCACAGCAGGGACCGCAGAGCTCAGCACTCGACTCTGAGGGGCAGCTGAGCCCCAGAACGGCTCTGCTTTTCCAGGAGAGGAGAGCACTCTGCAGGCACGGCACAGATCCATCAGGGTGGGAGGAATGGAAGAGAACATGGAATGGAATGAAACCCCCTCCAGCACGTGCCATTTCTGTGCTGCCTGGGGACCAGAGTGGGACAATGGCACCCCACAGCTGGCCCTGTGGGGACGTGGCAGGAGCAGCCAGCCCGCCTGGGCAGCACCGGGGTTTGGCTCAGGAACCACAGCAGCTTTCCTACGCAGGAAAAGCCACCCAGAGGGAGCTGAAACAGCTTCACACCTTCCCCATGTGTGATTCTGTAACTGCGGAATTCCTCCCCTCTTAAACCAAGAGCGGTCACTTCATCCTCTTCTCCTGAGCCTTAAACTCTCCGAGATCCCACCACGCTGAAATGCTGGATGAGACACCTGGGGACTCGCTATGATCTACAGGCTCTCAGAGCTCCGAGCTCTCCTACAGGCCAAGGTTCATAAGCCGCAGTCCATCCGAGCTCACCTTACCCACTTGACAGAATTCATCTGCTGCACAGGCTGTGAATGGAGCAGGGATGAGCCCCAGCTCCCAGCTGTGCCATCCTGCACCACACTGCTCTGCTGGCTAATTCCTCAGAGAATTCCAAGGCAGCTCTTTGTACCCTCGGCTACAAAACAAGCCCAACACCACTGGTGTTCCCCAGCAAGGGAATCCCACATTTTACTGCCTTTGATGGAAAGAGCAAGCACGGATTTATTATGACAGCACCCAGATTTCGGATGGTGCTTAGATCTTTAGTAAGAAACAAACCCAAACAAGCAACCAGCTGAGGTCTAGCGGAGCTAAAACTGGTGAGAATCATTCTCAACATGTCCTTTCTGCAAATGAGTAGAGGAGAAATGGAATGAGCTGCTCCCTCAGGCAGTAATCAGTGTCAGCACTGTAATGCCCAGCTCTCCACATCCCACCCTACCAGGGAAGGAGAGTTGGAAGAAGTTCCCCCGAACAGCACCAGCCTGAGGAGGGGAACTTCTCCCAAGTTTGGCTTTCCAGTCCAAGCGTGTCAAACACGCACAGGGGCTGGGGCTGGGTGACCACAGAGCTGCTGCAGAGTCCCCAGGGGCTCAGGGCCCAGAAACCAGCCAGGGTCACTTCCCTCCTGCAGCCACTTCTTTGAGAGCAGCTCCAGAGGCTCTTCTGTCCTTTTCTATTCTCACAGCTTAGCACAGAACTAAGACTCACATCCCAGTTCTCTCCCTGCTTGGCTGGGCAGCACTAAGTGCCCACTGGGAGCAGAACTCCTCCCCCTGCAACAACCCCACCATAAAAACACAGATTTGGGGCTGGAAGGGACCTGAGAGAGCATCTCAGTCCCAGCCCTGCCACACCACCAGCCACCACACACGTGCAGGTCAGAGAGGAACCAGCGGCAGGGGAGGGTGTGCAGCAGCAAAATTCCTTCAGGACAGAGGAGGAACAAAATTCCTTCAGGACAGAGGAGGAACAAAATTCCTTCAGGAGAGAGGAGGAACAAAATTCCTTCAAGAAAGAGGAAGAGCAAAATTCCTTCAGGTCACAGGAAGAGCAAAATTCCTTTAGTCCAGAGGAAGAACAAAATTCCTTCAAGACATAGGAAGAACAAAGCTCCTTCAGGTCAGAGAAAGAACAAAGTTCCTTCAGGTCAGAGAAGGAACAAAATTCCTTTATTCCAGCATCATCCTGCCCTGGAGCTCTGCTGGCATCCCAGCTCTTCCCCCAGAGCAGGAATTACCGAAGGCAAGGACCAACCTTAACTTTTTTCAACAAACTGAAATAACAGCACCTCTTGCACTCAACCTGGTTTCAAAATAAATGTCACTGACTCGTTGCCATTTAGGTCCCTTCAAAAGGCCCTAAAAAGGTTCTAGCAATGTGGTCAACATCATCTCCTCTGAATATGGCAGAACACCTGAACCCCCCAGATGGCTTCTGGCAGTCATGTGCTTCCTGTGGTGGCTTTGCACTTTGGTAAGTCTTTTTTGATGGTTTGCCTTTTGCTTTTTTTTTATTTTTAATTTTTTTAATGTGGTGAGAAGATATTGTTAAAGTTCACTCTTGAGGGCTCGCTATTTAAAACGAGGCCCAAACAAAAGCAAAGAAAACTTTACCAGTTTTATCCACCTTTCTATTAAGAGCAAACCACCAACAAAAATATACCCTAACCAAGAAACATTTCTGCTATAATAGAGTTGAAGACCATAAAATTCCCTAACAAACTTGGGATTTACTATTGACAGCAAGAGCAATTTGATCTTCACAGTCACTTACTCCCCTCTGGGCTCTCTGCCTCTCTTTTATTAAGTTCAAATCCTGCTGTAATGCTGATAGCCCTCGCCTCTATTTAGTCACAAAGGTGCACAAGATCTTGTCAGGCTCCATGGAAAGTGAACAATATGGATTTTCCAACCCAAAAAGCTCCCGTGGGGAGTTACTGAGCTACACTGGTTTGGTGTGCGTAGCAAGAGGTGTTTTAACATTAGAAAAGTGGGGACAGAGTGAGCAGCTCAGCACTCCATGGTAAAAAATGGTCAAGCCAAGGAAAATCAAATGGCACTGAGACAGAATTTTTAACACAACTGGGAAATACAGTTCTTGATCGCCCATGTGGTGGGATAAATGCACACAGCAATTACTTTTTATTATTGACTGATCACCAGAGAACACCTGTGCTCATGGTTAGCTGCAAAGACATTGATCCCTCCTAGCCAGAGGAAGGACCCGGGACAGTTATAGACTTGTCTGACCCTAAATGAGGTTTCCAAGTCCTCTGACTGAGAGGGGATCTTAGCTCTGCAGCTAAACTTGTCTCTTGAAACTGCAGACTCAAATTTGGATGAGTGAACTCTCCCACAGCACGTGCTCTGGTTTGCTTGCAATCACTGTTATATTTTCAGGCTTTAATGAATCCTTACATTGCCTTCTCTGAACCCTTATATTCCCACTTTCAAAAAGAGGAGTCAAGCCCTAAACACCACCTGTAAAAATGATAAAGAAATTACATGGTTCAGATCTCACCCAAAACTGTTTTTCTCTGATCCCAACTGCAACAAAGACTGGGGAAAAAAAACTTCGATTTCTCACAGCTGAAGGCTCTTTTCTTCCCAAAAAATCTAACACAAGTAAACTGGCAGAAGCCACTTGAACCAGAAGAAGCCAATCAGTGAAAGCCAAAGGAAGCCTTTAGAAAGCTGTCTCAATAAACAGCTTGAGCTCTGCCCAAACCCAAGATCCTTGTGCCTCTGGTGCCAAACGCAGAGCTGGACTCTGCCTCCTCTGGGACACTGAGGACACGTTTTCCAAGGTTTCCCAGGGATTCTAACCCAGAATATAGAACCTCCATATTGCACTGAAAGTCTTATCTAGCAGCTGCTCTCTGCTCCAAGGAGGAACACCCAGTTATGTGTTTGGTATCACTTTTATCTCCGAGCCAGCCAAGACCATTCTGTGCTGGAGCTCAGCAGCTCCCACAAGCAGCAGGAAGGAACCTGTAAATCCAGTCCTGTGCACCAGCACCACCTCCAAACCAACAGCTTCCACACACCTACACACGACTAGGATTCTTTTCAACCACACACAGCCCTACCGATCATTCTGAGCCATGAATTTTCACTGGCCAATTGAACTGTGAATGCTCTGGAGGAGCTGCTACAATTAAGAGTTTGCTACTACAATTAAGAGCTCACTGGTGTGAGTCTCCTGTCAGCCATGAACTGCAGCCCAGTATCACCTGGCGAGCAAAACAAATATTTACCCTCAATTCAACTCAATCTCTTGGGCAAATACATCCACATTTTTTAACTAACTGGATAAATAGGAGTAAATTTTACATGTTTGCCTCTGAGAATTGTGTCAACAGTGCTTCTTCAAAGGTGGTGAGACACGTGAGTGGCTACAGCGTACAAAGATGAGCAGTGGGACTTTGTTTTCTTTTCCTTAGGAGTCCTGCTGGGTTACGGAGTTGAAGATTTCTCCTGCCGATTGCACAATTCTCCTGTCACTGATGGTTTGGTCGCAGAGTGCCTGAAGCTGCCTTTACAGCCATCCACAGCCAGACAGACTCTGCTACACTTCACACCTGGCACAGGCATCTCACCCCAACAATAATTCCAACCCGGCACCAGCCACTTTCCTGCCCTGGAAAGTCTCACATCTCTTCCAGTTCACGAATCCAACTGAACTCTTCTATACATAATATATATCATATATATCATATTAATATAATAATATATGTTACATAATCTAATTCTGGTAGGGCTGAATCATCTCATGTTTATTCACAATTCACTCATTTCTCTCTTTTTCGCAAACATTTGCTTGTGCCATTTCTACAGTTGCTGTCTGCTAACGCCAGGTGATTTTTTACTCCAGAATCGTCATCCTGTGAGTCTTATATGACATAGGAAAGCTGAAAACACCCCAATTTCCAACATATACTCTATATTTCAGAATTCAAATTAAAGAATTAAGAGAGGAATATGAACTTCTACCTTTTCAGGAGCTTATGTGCATTCCCAGCACTGTCTCTGTCAGTAGCTCAATTTCTTGCTTTGGCCAAGAGCGTTCCCATAGAATTACAGCCAATTAATTTTTCGGTGCAGTTCTAACTTTCTGCCAGCTCTCCAGGAGCCCAGAGCAGCAGATATCTCCCAGCTGCAGCTGTCCCTCCCTCTCCCAAGAGCAGCTTTGGGTGCAGGGCCATTTCCATGCTGCTGGAGACCTCTTTGGGGTCTGCTCTCGCAGGATATCGGCGGACAGAGCCACGGGATAACCTTTCTCCCCAAGAGGCCGATGGCAGGACAGCCTTTCTCCCCACAAGGCCGATGGCAGAGCTCTCTCAGCTCCCCCAGCTCCAGCAGGCCCCGCTCATCCCCACCAATCTCACCCACCCTGCCCAGCAGGGCCGTGTCCCACTCACCCTTCCCAGCGCCGGCCCCGAACTCAAGGAATTTGCTGGTGCAGCAGGGAATGTTTTTGGCAGCATGGAAAGGAAGCGACTTCCAAGCGGCACACGGAGTCCATCGCAGAATTCCCAGCGATGGCCGCGGTCCCTGCCCGGAGCAAAGCCCCGGCCGCTCCTGCGCCTCGTGTGGGGCGAGGCCGAGCCCTGCCCCGGCAGCGGTAAACAGGAAGCCACCGCCGCACTCGGCGACACGAACGCAACCTGCTCGGCTTCCTGTGCCGCGCACAGCTGGCGGCAGCTGGGGACAGCACTGAGGGACACGGCCTGGGCTGCCCTTCGTGCCCAGCAGAGCTCGGTGTGCCACACACAGAGCTGGGGACAGCAGCGAGGGACACGGCCAGGGCTGCCCTTCGTGCCCACAGAGCTCGGTGTGCCACACACACAGCTGGGGACAGCAGTGAGGGACAGAGCCAGGGCTGCCCTTCGTGCCCACAGAGCTCGGTGTGCCACACACAGAGCTGGGGACAGCACTGAGGGACACGGCCTGGGCTGCCCTTCGTGCCCACAGAGCTCGGTGTGCCACACAGACAGCTGGGGACAGCACTGAGGGACACGGCCTGGGCTGCCCTTCGTGCCCAGCAGAGCTCTGGGTGCTGCACACACAGCTGGGGACAGCAGAGTGGCTCTGCCTGTCCCTGTGAGGGACACGGCCAGAACTGCCCTTCATGTCCACAGAGCTCGGTGTGCCACACACAGGTGACAGCAGAGCGGCTCTGCCTGTCCCTGTGAGGGACACGGCCAGGGCTGCCCTTCGTGCCCACAGAGCTCGGTGTGCCACACACAGGTGACAGCAGAGCGGCTCTGCCTGTCCCTGTGAGGGACACGGCCAGGGCTGCCCTTCGTGCCCAACAGAGCTCCCTGCGCTGCCCGAAGGGTTGGGTACATTGCAAAAGAAAAGCCGGCGCTCGTTTACTCCATCGTGGCTAAAAACCTTGGAATGTTTTATTCACTAAATCACTGTCTTTTTGAGACAAAATTCCACCTGGTGAGGTCAAAAAGCACCTCCAAGCTGCCCCTGAGAGTTGGAAGGTCCAGCCTTGATGCCAATTTATCCCTGTGGCTCCAAAGACTGCAGCACTCGTGGAAGCATCAAGCACAAGAAGAATTCTTCCCAGACCTTAAAAGCTCAGAAAAGGCAGGGTTGGAGCCATCCCCACAAATCAATTAAAGGAGCTGCTGCCATGGAAAGTGGCTTTCAGAGCTCACTCCAGCTCTTAACTACCTTTCCTGTAAAGAGCTTAGTACAGTAAATGTGAGTAAGCAAATATTAAAAATAGCTAAGCCAGGCCACTCTTGTTCAATGGCTTTCGGCAGACTCAGACGGGGGTGACTCAGGGCAGGACTCATCCCAAACCCCTCCTGCTGTCTGTGCTTCCCCAGGCTGCCTGAAACATCTCCTGCTAACACCACTGCCACTCTTGGCACCTCCACGAGCACCACAGCCACCAGGGAAAATTCACCAGTGTGCTGCTCCTTCTTGCAGCCTTCAGGGAGCATTCTGAAGAGGATAATTTATGGGCTTCTGCTACTGAAAGTCAATATTCAAATGGACTTGAAATTAAGGGTTTGCCATGCTGAAATCACTCTCCGAAAGTTTAACAGGCAACTCCCAAACTTTTGGCTTCAGAAAATACTTTCTTACCCTCTACCTCTTCACTGCAGCCACAGTGAGTTACTGAGTTCCCCTCTAAGACATTGAATTCCTGAGTTCCCCTCTAAGACATTGAATTCCCGAGTTCCCCTCTAAGACACTGAATTCCTGAGTTCCCCTCTAAGACACTGAATTCCTGAGTTCCCCTCTAAGACACTGAATTCCTGAGTTCCCCTCTAAGATACTTAATTACTGAGTTACCCTCCAAGCTCACCCTTAGAAACCCCAAAGTTGTGAACATGGATTTTCTGACTGCAGGATCTCTGCCCTTTGCTGTCTGAACCCCACACAAATCAGAAAATCCCCCCATTAAAGCAAATTTTTGTCTTATTTACAGGAACTGGTGGTCACACACAGGGAATTTCCACAGAGCTAAGTTCGCAACTTTTATACTTTGACTGTGCTTTTACCATCAAAACAGAGGACGGAAAAGCCTTTAAAAAATCTTCATTACAGATGTAAAATTTAATCCAGACTAATGAAGCTAAGCAGATATCAATGATACATAGACACTAGAGGTGGTAATATGTGATCCTATTATTTTATATACATAAGTAAGCCTCCAAAACTATTTGTTTTAAAATCATCTAGAGCAAAGTCTTACCCCTAATTGCAGTAATATCGATTCAAATCACGTAATTGTGATGCTCACACCTTAAAAGAGATCAAAGAAATGACCGAGGGAAGAAACGAGAGAGGTCATCGGCAGCAAAGCATAGAGGTAATGTTGTAATTATATATAATTAATCCTCACATAAATCCTTCACAAGTTGTGTCAAGTTTCTATTGCATCTTCGCCTCGCACTGACAAAATAACAACCATTTCTTTTGGGTTTGAGTGATTTTTTTTTTTTGGTCATGGAGGCAAAATAAAACACAGGAGAAAAATCCTGAAACCTTTAAGAATAATACTTCATATTTTATAGCAGTTGTTGAGAATTATACTTGCACTACTCTATTAGGTACCTATTAATGAATTATTAATTTTTTTCTCTTGATTATGTCGTGCCAGCCATATGAAAATACTATTTTCTGTTGGTTTTTTTTTTTCCCAGAGAAAGCATGACATGACTAATTTGGGTGAAGCTTTCACCTTAACTCAGAAAAAAGAAAGGACAGATAAACGTCAAGCCCAGCCTAACCCACTTGTAAACAATAAAAAAGCATTTGCCTGCACCCAAAACTAACAAAACCCAGCAGCAAAGGCCCAGCTCAAACTGCCAAGTCAGAAAAACAGGAACTGGGCTCCACAACTGGGGTTTCGTGTTTCCCCTTTTGAACTTGATACCAGAACTAACAATAATACATTTTGTGCCTCACACACCACGAGACATGACATTTTCTGAATTTTTTAAAATTTTTTTTTTTTGGGGGGGTGGGGAAGGCTAAATTAAGACTCCCTTATTTGCTGCAAAGATTTGGTTTTAATTTTAACTCAGCTCTGAGTGCAGCTTCACATTCCCTGTGGATTTTTTTCATATTTGTACAAATGAGAAAACAGAGGAGAGAACACGGCTGGAAAGGAAAGGCTCCAAGGGAAATTCGGGAATCTCACAGCCAGGAAATTTGGAAAGACAGAGAGGAAAATAAAAGAGAAGGAGAAAGAGAAGTCTGAGGAACTTCAAATCACACCTCTCCCCCTTTTTTCTCCACTGTGATGAAACTGGCTGGTTTACAATCACAATTCCAAAGCCTGGATTTCCAACCCAAAAACTATGGAAAAAAGACACTTTTATTAAGCATCTGAACATTTCCTGCTTGGCTCCAAGACTGCAGCCAATCTGCAAACACCACAGTGCAGCTATTCCGGGCAAGAAATATTTAACTGCAGCGGTGACTTCCTACAAATGACACTCTGGGAGACAAATCCCCCATAAAGCACATGGGTCCTGGAGAAAAGAATGAGAAATAAAAGCAGAAGGTGCCCTGGGCATGCACAGAACTGAGGACACCACAGCCCCGAGCTGCCCGAGGGGCTTTCTGCTCTGAAGTCTCTTCTCCATAAAGAACTTCCTTTTTTTCTGCCCTTAAAAGCAACTCAGAAATTTAATTGCAAGTTAACATGCAGGAATCCAAACAACAAAACCTCCTTCCAATTTCAGCTTGTTGGTGGTTCATCCCTTACAAAAAGCAGCAATCCCACATCAGGCATTTCTATCATTTACAGATATTTCTGGGAGGATTTTTGGGAGGCTCTAAAGCCATTGTCCTGTCACTGCAATTGCCAGAGCATTGTTATCCCATGAAAACTGATTCAAAATGCACCAACACATTAAAAAAAAAAAACCAAAACACAATGCTTGAATAGTTGCAGAATTTAAAGATCTGAGAGAATATTTTAGCACACATTAAATAAATATTAGGAACATAAAGCAGATCTCTGTATTGGAAGATTAACCAGAGCCAAAACTCCCAGAAATCAGTTCTAAGTGATCCCTACAAACTGTTTTTTCTTTTTGAGAAAAAAATATCTGTAATTCCTGTAGTAACTTGGATGAATCAACCCTCCAGCACTTTCCTTAAGCAATCTGAGAATTCCCACATGAACCTCACAGGGGGCAAATATCTGTTTTTCAAATCAAAATATTGCCCTGGGTGTCACAGCCTGGAAATGGTCACAACCAAGCTGCACTCTGCCTTGCTATTGATGCCACAAAGTCAAATTGCTTCATTTCTCAAATGGTTAAATGCACATAAAATGAATTTAACCAGCAATTAGAAAGACATTTCTTTTTCTGTATGTGACTTCTGTGCACACTCAGTGGTTATCTTTCTGCACAAGATTATTTGCAATTAAAAACCGCTTGCTGCATCTCTCCGTACAATTCCAGACACATCTTTCCATGTAAATAGAACCAAAAAAGTACTTTTCCTCATTCTTGCAGGGAAATAAACTCAAAAAATCCATCAGTCCATAGTCTGTTTTTTCTCCCTTCAGAGCTCACTGTGCAATTCATGGCTTTAGAAAATCTTACATTTTTGCAGAGCAAGACATGCAGAAAACACTCTCATGAGCAAATTCACCTGAATTTAAATTTAAAAAAAACAAAACATAATTCTGTTCTACAAAATCACCATGAGGAGAACTCGATTCCTAAGAGAGAGGAATTTGCATGGCACTGTTTCCTCATCAATCACAGCAAGGAAACAAGAGTACACTCAGAAATTCCAGAGAGGTTCAGAGAACTTGCTCTGCGCATGTTTATTCTGATGGCATTAAAGCCTGGATTTGTTGAGTGTTTGAAGGCCCTGGATTTGTTTGATTTGTTAGAGAAATCCCATCCACTTCTTATTTCTGTCCCAAGAAACCCCGAGCTCATGGACTGGGACCAGAAGTCACTGAAATTGGGGCAAAGGACTGCATTTAGGCTGCTTGAAACTTTGTTTTCTGCCAGTTCTCATCACATGCCTGACCCAGGCACTGAAATCGGGGAATGGTTTGGATTGGGAGGGACTCATCTCATTCCAACCCTGCCATGGGCAAGGACACCTTCCCCAAAGGAAAAAGCTCTGGGAAAGGCACCCTGCCTTTCAGCTGGGAACGATGAGAGTTTAATGGAGAATTGCAGAAGCCAAAGCCATGATTTTTCGATCTTGTGAATTCTTTTCTGTTGACTGGAACACGAGAGCAAACAGGGGGGCAAGGGAAGGGAATGAGCATTCCAGATATTCCAGTAACAGCCATTCCTTCCCACTTATTATTGACAGGATTGAAAACACACATTTAATCTGGCAAGAAATCCAATTATAGATATAAGTTAAAAATGGATGTCTGAGGTGTTAATTTTATTAAAATTTATATACTACATGAAAGATGCTCCAGCTTCTTAATGAGAGGACTGTTTGGTGGATAAATTATTCATTTTCTTAAGTAAAAGATGATATTTTGTCTTATAAAAACCACATCATGATCACATTGCCATTTCTCTTTTCCTAAAGCCACTGCCGTTGACTGAGAACAAGACCACAGCTACAAAATGAAAGAGGAAAGAACACAGAATTATTGCAAAATGAATTGGCCTGACCCCTCCATTACTCATGCTCCCAGATAAAAACCCACCCTGGCTCGTATTTTTAGGGCACAACTCCAGGAAACAATCAGCATCAAATGCAAGTGGAACCAGGAAGACAAACCTGAGCTGGAAAATGAAAATGATGTGAGGCTCAGCATGAGAATTCCAAGCAGAGCCAACTCCTCAACACAATTCCAAGTCATCACTTCTGCTGGAGAGCACCCACCACCCCGGGCTCCTCCACAGCCCCTGATTCCCCAAGTCAGATTCCCCAAAAAGAGCTTTTCCCTGCTATCGCCAATTTTCCAGCTCACCCTGACTCTGGATGAGGCTGAGGCAGATGGGGAAAAAGGGAATTAACCCAATTTAGCTCATTTTACAATGGGATGCCCATAGAGCAGAGTCCTTGCTTTCTCTGCAGAGGCCTGGCCTAAACCCTGTCCTTAAGAGCGATTCTAAACGAAATCCTAAAAAATGAAGCGCTATTAACACAGAGATATAACACAGAAAGCTGCTCCTTAGCCTCTGGTTGTGGCTTCACAAATTCTACATTTCTGTTGGCAGGTTGTGTCCTCCCAATGAGTACAGACATGTAGAAAAGCTTTATAGGACCGTAAGTGTGTATTTATTTAAAAGATAAGGATCATTATATGTCAGTTTTCCCTGCCGATTAACCACTGCCAACTTTCCCTGTCTCTGGAGGTGAGCAATAATAATATTGTTTTAATAAAGAAAAATCCTGAAATGGCCTGGGAAAGCTGCTCATCTCCACTGATTCTGAAAACCTCCAAATCACATCGAAAAGAAAGGATTTTCTAATGAGTAACTTGGTGATTAGAACATACCCTAAAACTGTTCTGGAATTGCTTTGGCTGTGAGCAGATGTAGAGCAGAGCCTGGTGAAAGTGGCACTGTTTTACTGGCAGTTTTCGGTGTTTATTGGTCAAAAAAAGGAATTGTGCCATGAGCAGAGCAGAGATGGCACATTTGGAGTGGTCATGTGCACGTCTGGCCCTAAATGCAGTACTTCAAAATGGGAGCTGAAATAGGCAGCAAATCTTTTCCATAGTTCTGGCTGGAGAAAGTTGTGGTTTTAACAAAAACCTTTGCAATATCAGCGAAATTACCAGGAAGAGCGGTTTGCGTCTCAGCTGTATTTCAAAGGCTGAACTCACCACAAAGCTTGGAGAAATCCAGTTTTTTATGTAATAACCCAATTTCAGTGATGGGCAGCGATTTGTGTGTGCAAAGCTGAGCTGGGACAGAACTGCAGAGCCAAAGGGGAGTTAGCAAAGTGTGTATGCATGAACAAGGACAGGCTGAACTGCTAATTAAACCTCATCAAGCACTTAAGCAGCAAAGACACAATGGATTGAACAGTGCTAAGGAGTTCGTTCATCAGACAAAGCATGAAATAAAATCAAGGTGTTTCACAAGGGGTCCTGTCGGGAGGTGAAGGGAATGCAGAACGCAGATTTCTCTCCCTCCAGAGGCAGATTTATAGGCTGGCAAGTCCTGTCCTTGTCACATAAAATTAATATTCCAAGCATGGAGAGTGACAGGGTGGCTCCGCAGACACGGAAATGATGCACCAGGCCCAGGCTGTGGTGAACAATTCTGAGCACACCACGCTGGGGTTAAACTGCTCCACCTAAGCTCAGGTTGCCGCTCCTCACACAGGATTTTCCCACAGAGCTGAGGAGAAACCACGGCCTCAAGGATCCCCCACAGCAGCACTGCGATCCTCCACACACACCATGAGCCAAGACAAATGCAAAAATGTTGGCTTCTTTTTCACTTAATTCAACAGCAAAATCCTGATGAAACCTGGAGGTACCACACTCTTTAATGGCAAGGTAAACATGCAGGCGGTCCCACCAAAGGGTGAAGAGTTAATCACACGGCCAAGTTAATCACACAGCCGAGTTAATCTGATCAGCACCTCAGCGTTTGGGTGTTTAAGGCTGTGCTGGCACAGGCCGAGCGCTCAGGATTTACAAGGTACCTTGTTTTGAAGCCAGGCCTGTTTGCTGATCTGTCTTGCTTATGTAGCTGGAGCTTGGCCTTGTGTCAGTCACATGGACAGGAAGCTGAAAGGACTGTCAGACCCACAGGAGGTTTGGTTTTTTTTAACTTGGCTGAAGATAGCTGTTCTTTGGTTAAAATGCAGCTCTAAGGCAGCTATCCCTACATGTCCTTCCACTTGCCCCATGTGGCTTTGACAGTGAAATCAAACCCAGGCTCTCCCCAGTTCATCAACCCCACAACTATAAAAAAGTTGTTCAAGGCTGTTAATTACTCCCAAAACAATTGCTGGTACAGAACAACACAAATTGATTTTTTCCAGGTGGTGAAGGCTTCCAGGGGAGAATCCCAGCTGGCAAAGCTCATGCCAGCAATTTGCATCTCCATGGGATGCATCCATCAGGCTGTGGGGTTTGCTCTGTATCCCAAAAGCCTCGACATTCCCTTCCTGACAAGAAGCACAAGTTTGCTCGGCAAGGAACAGCTCTGATCCCACCAGAAATCAGGGATGGCACAGGTTCCTCATCTCTGACCAGAGCAGCACCTTCCAGACCCTGGAGGAGCTCTTGACTATTCCATCTTTAGGGCCCAGAGTTATAAAGAAACTTTCTCCAAATCAATACCTAACTGATACAGAAGACATTTAAGCCAAGCCCTGAATTTCTAATAGAATGATAGATTCTGAGGTCAACACGTATTGATCTCCAGATCAATACCTAACAAATACAGAAGACATTTAAGCCAAGCCCTGAGTTTCTAATGGAAAAGTTCCAAGGTTAGAGCCCCATGTCAGAAGCACGTGGTGCCCATTCCAACCTGTAGAACCCAAAGAGGCTTTTCCATCAGGAACATGGAAGGCAGCGTGTGCTCAGGTTGGGAACTGCAGCTGTTACTTCATTAGCAAAGTCAAGCGCACCTGTCTCTTCCTTCAGCTTCAGTATTAACAACGAGAAAGAAGGACAGAATAAAAAAAAACCACCAAAAAACCAAAAAAAAACCCCAAGAAAACCAAGAAAAACAAAACAAAAAACCCCCCAAACCCAACAAACAAACAAACAAAAAAAGAAAATTTAATACAAATGCAATACAAATCAAGAGCAGCAAAGAGCAAAAAGGCAAAGAGTGAATTTGTAATCATTTTTTTAATGAGACAGGGTAATTCCTGTAGCACAGAGTGACAGAGCTGTCAAGGGTGACAACACAGGCTGACACAAAGGTGTGACACACACAGGTCAGGCTCCTTGATCTCTGGTCCCTTTTGAACTTTTAAACTCTCAGACCCAGCAATTTCAAAATTATTACTGCCTGTCTTGCCATACTTTGAGGAAAAGTGAAATACAGAAATGTCCAGGAAGTGAAAGGTTATTTCTTGTGCATCTTCAGTAAACATGAAACACCGAGTGCACAAGAAAACATCACAGCAAGAGACCTGCAAATGCCACCAAACACAGCTGGTTTGGGGCCAAAACCTCACACTGAGGGTGGTCACCCTTTTTTTCCATGCAGAAGGGCACCAGGTTGAGATAAGACGGGAGAGTTTGATATGCCAGGGACAAAAAACCCAACTCGGGCAAAATAGCAGAGTTAAATACAAAAGACTGAGCCTAATGCAGCACTTAAGGTGCTACCTTTAATACTTTTTTCCCCTTAAACATCTGTTGCTCTACCACAGATTTGTCTTCATAAAAAGAAAACACAAAACAACACACAGACAAAAAACCCTGCTTTGAATTTGTTATCACACTTCAGTAAAATCCACAGGAGAGCAGAGCCAGGTACTTATGGATGGCAAGCAACAGGAAGTCATTTAGACTGTCCAAGTGCCAAGGTTTTTAAGGTTTGTTTTGTTTAATGTATCTCTTTGTGCTGCTGGTGGCTCAGAATGAACATAAAAGTTCCCTCTGCCAAATTCATTTCCTGAAAAACTGAGTCGATATACAAACAAATTGTGTTCCCTCTCCTGCCTCCTCTGTCCCAGGCATGGACTGAGCCCTGGCGGCTCCACTTATCTCAAAAAGTAGGTTTAGATCTGTCCTTTTCCTGACAAACAAGGTATTAAGGGTATTTCCCAGATTTCCTAAGTTGAACAACAATTTTTCCCTGTTCCAAATGACACCAGTCAATATTAGCTCAATTCAGCTTCCAGCCAGTAAAACAAAGTGGTTTAAAAGACCTGAAGTGAAAGACCAATAAACTCATTTTGAGAGAACATGCACCACACCGAAGGGTTATTCTGAAGAGTATCGCTAGTACAATTTAATATTTCAATATCCTGCTAAACTCCAGCTGGGCCTCCTGACGAGCAAGCCAGATTCCACTCAGTCTTGAAATAGCTGGAAGTGGCAGGAAACACTCCAGGAACAGCCTAAGCAGCACTTGGAGTCCAAAACTGCTGAAAAATTCAACTAAATTCATACACTGCTGCCTCAACAAGCCAAAGCCCCTCTCAGATCCACTCTGCAAACAAGGGAAATTTTACCACAGTGTGAAAATTCCCTGCAGGAGTTTTCTCCTGGAAGTAGGAAAAGCAATTGTCAGATTTTGGTTTCAAAGGGAATTTAGCCTTTGGGGACTGGGGCCAAACTCTTGATTCATGGCAAATCCTGCAGGCTTCAAAACTCAGAGAATACACCATTAAAACCTGGATTAATTCCATTTATTAGCAGAGCTTCCTTTATGCAGCAGACCTGCTTAGAACTATCAGTAAAATACACCAAAAAGCAAAGCCTCCAAGTACATGGATTTAGGGCAGATGGGTTTCTTGAAGCCAATCCCCCTGTGAAGGCTTATTTTTGTATTTCCAGGAGCCTGTTTGCAATCAGATCCAAGCAGGATCAACAGCAACACCAAACCATTGAATTTAACAATTTTCCGACTCTTTGCTTATTCCCACCTTATTCTGCAGGTTGGTTCCTCCTCATATAAAAACTCCAATTCTTCCCCCCCCCCCCCCCCCCCTCCTCCCCCCCCCCTTT